>CAWWDY010001155.1:0-47767 GCA_963942605.1 Poecilus cupreus | reverse complement strand
AAACGCTGTTTTGCCTATTCAAACTGACAAATTCATGTTTCTTTCATGTGAAACGGCGATTTATGAGAAATGACGATAAAATTGCTGTTTTAAACTTGCAAAAACATAGAAAATGCTGTTTTGAACTATTCAAACTGACAAATTCATGTTTCTTACGTGTGAAACGGCGATTTATGAGAAATGACGATAAAATTGCTGTTTTAAACTTGCAAAAACATAGAAATACGCTGTTTTGAACTATTCAAACTGACAAATTCATGTTTCTTTCGTGCGAAACAGCGATTTATGAGAAATGACGATAAAATTGCTGTTTTAAACTTGCAAAAACATAGAAAAACGCTGTTTTCAACTATTCAAACTGATAAATTCATGTTTCTTACGTTCCAAACGGTGGATTTTTGTGAAATCACGATAAAATTGCTGTTTTAAACTTGCAAAAACATTGAAAAACGCTGTTTTCAACTATTCAAACTGACAAATTCATGTTTCTTCCGTGCGAAACGGCGATTTATGAGAAATTACGATAAAATTGCTGTTTTAAACTTGCAAAAACATAGAAAAACGCTGTTTTGAACTATTCAAACTGACAAATTCATGTTTCTTTCGTGCGAAACGGCGATTTATGAGATATGACGATAAAATTGCTGTTTTAAACTTGCAAAAACATAGAAAAACGCTGTTTTCAACTATTCAAACTGATAAATTCATGTTTCTTACGTTCGAAACGGTGGATTTTTGTGAAATCACGATAAAATTGCTGTTTTAAACTTGCAAAAACATAGAAAAACGCTGTTTTGAACTATTCAAACTGATAAATTCATGTTTCTTACGTTGGAAACGGTGGATTTTTGTGAAATCACGATAAAATTGCTGTTTTAAACTTGCAAAAACATTGAAAAACGCTGTTTTCAACTATTCAAACTGACAAATTCATGTTTCTTCCGTGCGAAACGGCGACTTATGAGAAATTACGATAAAATTGCTGTTTTAAACTTGCAAAAACATAGAAAAACGCTGTTTTGAACTACTCAAACTGACAAATTCATGTTTCTTCCGTGCGAAACGGCGATTTATGAGAAATTACTATAAAATTGCTGTTATAAACTTGCAAAAACATAGAAAAACGCTGTTTTGAACTATTCAAACTGACAAATTCATGTTTCTTTCGTGTGAAACGGCGATTTATGAGAAATGACGATAAAATTGCTGTTTTAAACTTGCAAAAACATAGAAAAACGCTGTTTTGAACTATTCAAACTGACAAATTCATGTTTCTTACGTGTGAAACGGCGATTTATGAGAAATGACGATAAAATTGCTGTTTTAAACTTGCAGAAACATAGAAATACGCTGTTTTGAACTATTCAAACTGACAAATTCATGTTTCTTTCGTGCGAAACGGCGATTTATGAGAAATGACGATAAAATTGCTGTTTTAAACTTGCAAAAACATAGAAAAACGCTGTTTTCAACTATTCAAACTGATAAATTCATGTTTCTTACGTTCCAAACGGTGGATTTTTGTGAAATCACGATAAAATTGCTGTTTTAAACTTGCAAAAACATTGAAAAACGCTGTTTTTAACTATTCAAACTGACAATTTAATGTTTCTTCCGTGCGAAACGGCGATTTATGAGAAATTACGATAAAATTGCTGTTTTAAACTTGCAAAAACATAGAAAAACGCTGTTTTGAACTATTCAAACTGGCAAATTCATGTTTCTTTCGTGTGAAACGGCGATTTATGAGAAATGACGATAAAATTGCTGTTTTAAACTTGCAAAAACATAGAAATACGCTGTTTTGAACTATTCAAACTGACAAATTCATGTTTCTTACGTGTGAAACGGCGATTTATGAGAAATGACGATAAAATTGCTGTTTTAAACTTGCAAAAACATAGAAAAACGCTGTTTTCAACTATTCAAACTGATAAATTCATGTTTCTTACGTTCGAAACCGTGGATTTTTGTGAAATCACGATAAAATTGCTGTTTTAAACTTGCAAAAACATAGAAAAACGCTGTTTTGAACTATTCAAACTGATAAATTCATGTTTCTTACGTTGGAAACGGTGGATTTTTGTGAAATCACGATAAAATTGCTGTTTTAAACTTGCAAAAACATTGAAAAACGCTGTTTTCAACTATTCAAACTGACAAATTCATGTTTCTTCCGTGCGAAACGGCGATTTATGAGAAATTACGATAAAATTGCTGTTTTAAACTTGCAAAAACATAGAAAAACGCTGTTTTGAACTACTCAAACTGACAAATTCATGTTTCTTCCGTGCGAAACGGCGATTTATGAGAAATTACTATAAAATTGCTGTTATAAACTTGCAAAAACATAGAAAAACGCTGTTTTCAACTATTCAAACTGATAAATTCATGTTTCTTACGTTCCAAACGGTGGATTTTTGTGAAATCACGATAAAATTGCTGTTTTAAACTTGCAAAAACATTGAAAAACGCTGTTTTCAACTATTCAAACTGACAAATTCATGTTTCTTCCGTGCGAAACGGCGATTTATGAGAAATTACGATAAAATTGCTGTTTTAAACTTGCAAAAACATAGAAAAACGCTGTTTTGAACTATTCAAACGGACAAATTCATGTTTCTTTCGTGTGAAACGGCGATTTATGAGAAATGACGATAAAATTGCTGTTTTAAACTTGCAAAAACATAGAAAAACGCTGTTTTGAACTATTCAAACTGACAAATTCAGGTTTCTTTCGATCGAAACGGGCGATTTATGAGAATTGACGATAAAATTGCTGTTTTAAACTTGCAAAAACATAGGTTAAACTCTGTTTTGCCTATTCAAACTGACAAATTCATGTTTCTTTCGTGTGAAACGGCGATTTATGATAAATGACGATAAAATTGCTGTTTTAAACTTGCAAAAACATAGAAAAACGCTGTTTTGAACTATTCAAACTGACAAATTCATGTTTCTTTCGTGTGAAACGGCGATTTATGAGAAATGACGATAAAATTGCTGTTTTAAACTTGCAAAAACATAGAAAAACGCTGTTTTGAACTATTCAAACTGACAAATTCATGTTTCTTTCGTGCGAAACGGCGATTTATGAGATATGACGATAAAATTGCTGTTTTAAACTTGCAAAAACATAGAATAACGCTGTTTTCAACTATTCAAACTGATAAATTCATGTTTCTTACTTTCGAAACGGTGGATTTTTGTGAAATCACGATAAAATTGCTGTTTTAAACTTGCAAAAACATAGAAAAACGCTGTTTTGAACTATTTAAACTGATAAATTCATGTTTCTTACGTTGGAAACGGTGGATTTTTGTGAAATCACGATAAAATTGCTGTTTTAAACTTGCAAAAACATTGAAAAACGCTGTTTTCAACTATTCAAACTGACAAATTCATGTTTCTTCCGTGCGAAACGGCGACTTATGAGAAATTACGATAAAATTGCTGTTTTAAACTTGCAAAAACATAGAAAAACGCTGTTTTGAACTACTCAAACTGACAAATTCATGTTTCTTCCGTGCGAAACGGCGATTTATGAGAAATTACTATAAAATTGCTGTTATAAACTTGCAAAAACATAGAAAAACGCTGTTTTGAACTATTCAAACTGACAAATTCATGTTTCTTTCGTGTGAAACGGCGATTTATGAGAAATGACGATAAAATTGCTGTTTTAAACTTGCAAAAACATAGAAAAACGCTGTTTTGAACTATTCAAACTGACAAATTCATGTTTCTTTCGTGTGAAACGGCGATTTATGAGAAATGACGATAAAATTGCTGTTTTAAACTTGCAAAAACATAGAAAAACGCTGTTTTGAACTATTCAAACTGACAAATTCATGTTTCTTTCGTGCGAAACGGCGATTTATGAGATATGACGATAAAATTGCTGTTTTAAACTTGCAAAAACATAGAAAAACGCTGTTTTCAACTATTCAAACTGATAAATTCATGTTTCTTACGTTCGAAACGGTGGATTTTTGTGAAATCACGATAAAATTGCTGTTTTAAACTTGCAAAAACATAGAAAAACGCTGTTTTGAACTATTCAAACTGATAAATTCATGTTTCTTACGTTGGAAACGGTGGATTTTTGTAAAATCACGATAAAATCGCTGTTTTAAACTTGCAAAAACATTGAAAAACGCTGTTTTCAACTATTCAAACTGACAAATTCATGTTTCTTCCGTGCGAAACGGCGATTTATGAGAAATTACGATAAAATTGCTGTTTTAAACTTGCAAAAACATAAAAAAACGCTATTTTGAACTACTCAAACTGACAAATTCATGTTTCTTCCGTGCGAAACGGCGATTTATGAGAAATTACTATAAAATTGCTGTTATAAACTTGCAAAAACATAGAAAAACGCTGTTTTAAACTATTCAAACTGACAAATTCATGTTTCTTTCGTGTGAAACGGCGATTTATGAGAAATGACGTTAAAATTGCTGTTTTAAACTTGCAAAAACATATAAAAACGCTGTTTTGAACTATTCAAACTGACAAATTCATGTTTCTTACGTGTGATACGGCGATTTATGAGAAATGACGATAAAATTGCTGTTTTAAACTTGCAAAAACATAGAAAAACGCTGTTTTGAACTATTCAAACTGATAAATTCATGTTTCTTACGTTCGAAACGGTGGATTTTTGTGAAATCACGATAAAATTGCTGTTTTAAACTTGCAAAAACATAGAAAAACGCTGTTTTCAACTATTCAAACTGGCAAATTCATGTTTCTTTCGTGTGAAACGGCGATTTATGAGAAATGACGATAAAATTGCTGTTTTAAACTTGCAAAAACATAGAAAAACGCTGTTTTGAACTATTCAAACTGACAAATTCATGTTTCTTTCGATCGAAACGGCGATTTATGAGAATTGACGATAAAATTGCTGTTTTAAACTTGCAAAAACATAGGTTAAACGCTGTTTTGCCTATTCAAACTGACAAATTCATGTTTCTTTCGTGTGAAACGGCAATTTATGAGAAATGACGATAAAATTGCTGTTTTAAACTTGCAAAAACATAGAAAAACGCTGTTTTGAACTATTCAAACTGACAAATTCATGTTTCTTTCGTGTGAAACGGCGATTTATGAGAAATGACGATAAAATTGCTGTTTTAAACTTGCAAAAACATTGAAAAACGATGTTTTTAACTATTCAAACTGACAAATTCATGTTTCTTCCGTGCGAAACGTCGATTTATGAAAAATTGCTGTTTTAAACTTGCAAAAACATAGAAAAACGCTGTTTTGAACTATTCAAACTGACAAATTCATGTTTCTTTCGTGTGAAACGGCGATTTATGAGAAATGACGATAAAATTGCTGTTTTAAACTTGCAAAAACATAGAAAAACGCTGTTTTGAACTATTCAAACTGACAAATTCATGTTTCTTTCGTGTGAAACGGCGATTTATGAGAAATGACGATAAAATTGCTGTTTTAAACTTGCAAAAACATAGGTTAAACGCTGTTTGGCTATTCAAACTGACAAATTCATGTTTCTTTCGTGTGAAACGGCAATTTATGAGAAATGACGATAAAATTGCTATTTTAAACTTGCAAAAACATAGAAAAACGCTGTTTTGAACTATTCAATTTGACAAATTCATGTTTCTTTCGTGTGAAACGGCGATTTATGAGAAATGACGATAAAATTGCTGTTTTAAACTTGCAAAAACATTGAAAAACGATGTTTTTAACTATTCAAACTGACAAATACATGTTTCTTCCGTGCGAAACGGCGATTTATGAAAAATTGCTGTTTTAAACTTGCAAAAACCTAGAAAAACGCTGTTTTGAACTATTCAAACTGACAAATTCATGTTTCTTTCGTGCGAAACGGCGATTTATGAGAAATGACGATAAAATTGCTGTTTTAAACTTGCAAAAACATAGAAAAACGCTGTTTTCAACTATTCAAACTGATAAATTCATGTTTCTTACGTTCCAAACTGTGGATTTTTGTGAAATCACGATAAAATTGCTGTTTTAAACTTGCAAAAATATTGAAAAACGCTGTTTTCAACTATTCAAACTGAAAAAATTCATGTTTCTTCCGTGCGAAACGGCGATTTATGAGAAATTACGATAAAATTGCTGTTTTAAACTTGCAAAAACATAGAAAAACGCTGTTTTCAACTATTCAAACTGACAAATTCATGTTTCTTACATTCCAAACGGTGCATTTTTGTGAAATCACGATAAAATTGCTGTTTTGAACTTGCAAAAACATTGAAAAACGCTGTTTTCAACTATTCAAACTGACAAATTCATGTTTCTTTCGTGCGAAACGGCGATTTATGAGAAATTACGATAAAATTGCTGTTTTAAACTTGCAAAAACATAGAAAAACGCTGTTTTGAACTATTCAAACTGACAAATTCATGTTTCTTTCGTGTGAAAGGGCGATTTATGAGAAATGACGGTAAAATTGCTGTTTTAAACTTGCAAAAACTTAGAAAAACCCTGTTTTGAACTATTCAAACTGACAAATTCATGTTTCTTTCGTGCGAAACGGCGATTTATGATAAATGACGATAAAATTGCTGTTTTAAACTTGCAAAAACATAGAAAAACGCTGTTTTCATCTATTCAAACTGATAAATTCATGTTTCTTACGTTCGAAACGTTAAATTTTTGTGAAATCACGATGAAATTGCTGTTTTCAACTTGCAAAAACAAGAAAAACGCTGTTTTGAACTATTCAAACTGATAAATTCATGTTTCTTACGTTGGAAACGGTGGATTTTTGTGAAATCACGTTAAAATTGCTGTTTTAAACTTGCAAAAACATAGAAAAACGCTGTTTTGAACTATTCAAACTGACAAATTCATGTTTCTTTTGTGCGAAACGGCGATTTATGATAAATGACGAAAAAATTGCTGTTTTAAACTTGCAAAAACATAGAAAAACGATGTTTTTAACTATTCAAACTGACAAATTCATGTTTCTTCCGTGCGAAACGGCGATTTATGAGAAATTACTATAAAATTGCTGTTTTAAACTTGCAAAAACATAGAAAAACGCTGTTTTGAACTATTCAAACTGACAAATTCATGTTTCTTTCGTGTGAAACGGCGATTTATGAGAAATGACGATAAAATTGCTTGTTTAAACTTGCAAAAACATAGAAAAACACTGTTTTGAACTATTCGAACTGACAAATTCATGTTTCTTTCGTGTGAAATGACGATAAAATTGCTGTTTTAAACTTGCAAAAACATAGAAAAACGCTGTTTTGAACTATTTAAACTGACAAATTCATGTTTCTTTCGTGCGAAACGGCGATTTATGAGAAATGACGATAAAATTGCTGTTTTAAACTTGCAAAAACATAGAAAAACGCAGTTTTCAACTATTCAAACTGATAAATTCATATTTCTTACGTTCCAAACGGTGGATTTTTGTGAAATCACGATAAAATTGCTGTTTTAAACTTGCAAAATCATTGAAAAACGCTGTTTTCAACTATTCAAACTGACAAATTCATGTTTCTTCCGTGCGAAACGGCTATTTATGAGAAATTACGATAAAATTGCTGTTTTAAACTTGCAAAAACATAGAAAAACGCTGTTTTGAACTGTTCAAACTGACAAATTCATGTTTCTTTCGTGCGAAACGGCGATTTATGAGAAATGACGATAAAATTGCTGTTTTAAACTTGCAAAAACATAGAAAAACGCTGTTTTGAACTATTCAAACTGACAAATTCATGTTTCTTTCGTGCGAAACGGCGATTTATGATAAATGACGATAAAATTGCTGTTTTAAACTTGCAAAAACATAGAAAAACGCTGTTTTGAACTATTCAAACTGACTAATTCATGTTTCTTTCGTGCAAAACGGCGATTTATGAGAAATGACGATAAAATTGCTGTTTTAAACTTGCAAAAACATAGAAAAACGCTGTTTTCAACTATTTAAACTGATAAATTCATGTTTCTTACGTTCGAAACGTTGGATTTTTGTGAAATCACGATGAAATTGCTGTTCTCAACTTGCAAAAACAAGAAAAACGCTGTTTTGAACTATTCAAACTGATAAATTCATGTTTCTTACGTTGGAAACGGTGGATTTTTGTGAAATCACGTTAAAATTGCTGTTTTAAACTTGCAAAAACATAGAAAAACGCTGTTTTGAACTATTCAAACTGACAAATTCATGTTTCTTTTGTGCGAAACGGCGATTTATGATAAATGACGAAAAAATTGCTGTTTTAAACTTGCAAAAACATAGAAAAACGATGTTTTTAACTATTCAAACTGACAAATTCATGTTTCTTCCGTGCGAAACGGCGATTTATGAGAAATTACTATAAAATTGCTGTTTTAAACTTGCAAAAACATAGAAAAACGCTGTTTTGAACTATTCAAACTGACAAATTCATGTTTCTTTCGTGTGAAACGGCGATTTATGAGAAATGACGATAAAATTGCTTGTTTAAACTTGCAAAAACATAGAAAAACACTGTTTTGAACTATTCGAACTGACAAATTCATGTTTCTTTCGTGTGAAATGACGATAAAATTGCTGTTTTAAACTTGCAAAAACATAGAAAAACGCTGTTTTGAACTATTTAAACTGACAAATTCATGTTTCTTTCGTGCGAAACGGCGATTTATGAGAAATGACGATAAAATTGCTGTTTTAAACTTGCAAAAACATAGAAAAACGCAGTTTTCAACTATTTAAACTGATAAATTCATATTTCTTACGTTCCAAACGGTGGATTTTTGTGAAATCACGATAAAATTGCTGTTTTAAACTTGCAAAATCATTGAAAAACGCTGTTTTCAACTATTCAAACTGACAAATTCATGTTTCTTCCGTGCGAAACGGCTATTTATGAGAAATTACGATAAAATTGCTGTTTTAAACTTGCAAAAACATAGAAAAACGCTGTTTTGAACTGTTCAAACTGACAAATTTATGTTTCTTTCGTGCGAAACGGCGATTTATGAGAAATGACGATAAAATTGCTGTTTTAAACTTGCAAAAACATAGAAAAACGCTGTTTTGAACTATTCAAACTGACAAATTCATGTTTCTTTCGTGCGAAACGGCGATTTATGATAAATGACGATAAAATTGCTGTTTTAAACTTGAAAAAACATAGAAAAACGCTGTTTTGAACTATTCAAACTGACTAATTCATGTTTCTTTCGTGCAAAACGGCGATTTATGAGAAATGACGATAAAATTGCTGTTTTAAACTTGCAAAAACATAGAAAAACGCTGTTTTCAACTATTCAAACTGATAAATTCATGTTTCTTACGTTCCAAACGGTGGATTTTTGTGAAATCACGATAAAATTGCTGTTTTCAACTTGCAAAAACATTGAAAAACGCTGTTTTCAACTATTCAAACTGACAAATTCATGTTTCTTCCGTGCGAAACGGCGATTTATGAGAAATTACGATAAAATTGCTGTTTTAAACTTGCAAAAACATAGAAAAACGCTGTTTTGAACTATTCAAACTGACAAATTCATGTTTCTTTCGTGCGAAACGGCGATTTATGAGAAATGACGATAAAATTGCTGTTTTAAACTTGCAAAAACATAGAAAAACGCTGTTTTAACTATGCAAACTGACAAATTCATGTTTCTTCCGTGCGAAACGGCGATTTATGAGAAATTACTATAAAATTGCTGTTTTAAACTTGCAAAAACATAGAAAAACGCTGTTTTGAACTATTCAAACTGACAAATTCATGTTTCTTTCGTGTGAAACGGCGATTTATGAGAAATGACGATAAAATTGCTTGTTTAAACTTGCAAAAACATAGAAAAACGCTGTTTTGAACTATTCAAACTGACAAATTCATGTTTCTTTCGTGTGAAATGACGATAAAATTGCTGTTTTAAACTTGCAAAAACATAGAAAAACACTGTTTTGAACTATTTAAACTGACAAATTCATGTTTCTTTCGTGCGAAACGGCGATTTATGAGAAATGACGATAAAATTGCTGTTTTAAACTTGCAAAAACATAGAAAAACGCAGTTTTCAACTATTCAAACTGATAAATTCATATTTCTTACGTTCCAAACGGTGGATTTTTGTGAAATCACGATAAAATTGCTGTTTTAAACTTGCAAAATCATTGAAAAACGCTGTTTTCAACTATTCAAACTGACAAATTCATGTTTCTTCCGTGCGAAACGGCTATTTATGAGAAATTACGATAAAATTGCTGTTTTAAACTTGCAAAAACATAGAAAAACGCTGTTTTGAACTATTCAAACTGACAAATTCATGTTTCTTTCGTGCGAAACGGCGATTTATGAGAAATGACGATAAAATTGCTGTTTTAAACTTGCAAAAACATAGAAAAACGCTGTTTTGAACTATTCAAACTGACAAATTCATGTTTCTTTCGTGCGAAACGGCGATTTATGATAAATGACGATAAAATTGCTGTTTTAAACTTGCAAAAACATAGAAAAACGCTGTTTTGAACTATTCAAACTGACAAATTCATGTTTCTTTCGTACGAAACGGCGATTTATGAGAAATGACGATAAAATTGCTGTTTTAAACTTGCAAAAACATAGAAAAACGCTGTTTTCAACTATTCAAATTGATAAATTCATGTTTCTTACGTTCCAAACGGTGGATTTTTGTGAAATCACGATAAAATTGCTGTTTTCAACTTGCAAAAACATTGAAAAACGCTGTTTTCAACTATTCAAACTGACAAATTCATGTTTCTTCCGTGCGAAACGGCGATTTATGAGAAATTACGATAAAATTGCTGTTTTAAACTTGCAAAAACATAGAAAAACGCTGTCTTGAACTATTCAAACTGACAAATTCATGTTTCTTTCGTGCGAAACCGCGATTTATGAGAAATGACGATAAAATTGCTGTTTTAAACTTGCAAAAACATAGAAAAACGCTGTTTTTAACTATTCAAACTGACAAATTCATGTTTCTTTCGTGCGAAACGGCGATTTATGATAAATGACGATAAAATTGCTGTTTTAAACTTGCAAAAACATAGAAAAACGCTGTTTTTAACTATTCAAACTGACAAATTCATGTTTCTTTCGTGTGAAACGGCGATTTATGAGAAATGACGATAAAATTGCTGTTTTAAACTTGCAAAAACAGATAAAAACGCTGTTTTGAACTATTCAAACTGACGAATTCATGTTTCTATCGTGCGAAACGGCGATTTATGAGAAATGACGATAAAATTGCTGTTTTAAACTTGCAAAAACATAGAAAAACGCTGTTTTCAACTATTCAAACTGATAAATTCATGTTTCTTACGTTCGAAACGGTGGATTTTTGTGAAATCACGATAAAATTGCTGTTTTCAACTTGCAAAAACATAGAAAAACGCTGTTTTGAACTATTCAAACTGATAAATTCATGTTTCTTACGTTGGAAACGGTGGATTTTTGTGAAATCACGTTAAAATTGCTGTTTTAAACTTGCAAAAACATTGAAAAACGATGTTTTTAACTATTCAAACTGACAAATTCATGTTTCTTCCGTGCGAAACGGCGATTTATGAAAAATTACTATAAAATTGCTGTTTTAAACTTGCAAAAACATAGAAAAACGCTGTTTTGAACTATTCAAACTGACAAATTCATGTTTCTTTCGTGCGAAACGGCGATTTATGAGAAATGACGATAAAATTGCTGTTTTAAACTTGCAAAAACATAGAAAAACGCAGTTTTCAACTATTTAAACTGATAAATTCATATTTCTTACGTTCCAAACGGTGGATTTTTGTGAAATCACGATAAAATTGCTGTTTTAAACTTGCAAAATCATTGAAAAACGCTGTTTTCAACTATTCAAACTGACAAATTCATGTTTCTTCCGTGCGAAACGGCTATTTATGAGAAATTACGATAAAATTGCTGTTTTAAACTTGCAAAAACATAGAAAAACGCTGTTTTGAACTGTTCAAACTGACAAATTCATGTTTCTTTCGTGCGAAACGGCGATTTATGAGAAATGACGATAAAATTGCTGTTTTAAACTTGCAAAAACATAGAAAAACGCTGTTTTGAACTATTCAAACTGACAAATTCATGTTTCTTTCGTGCGAAACGGCGATTTATGATAAATGACGATAAAATTGCTGTCTTAAACTTGCAAAAACATAGAAAAACGCTGTTTTGAACTATTCAAACTGACTAATTCATGTTTCTTTCGTGCAAAACGGCGATTTATGAGAAATGACGATAAAATTGCTGTTTTAAACTTGCAAAAACATAGAAAAACGCTGTTTTCAACTATTCAAACTGATAAATTCATGTTTCTTACGTTCCAAACGGTGGATTTTTGTGAAATCACGATAAAATTGCTGTTTTCAACTTGCAAAAACATTGAAAAACGCTGTTTTCAACTATTCAAACTGACAAATTCATGTTTCTTCCGTGCGAAACGGCGATTTATGAGAAATTACGATAAAATTGCTGTTTTAAACTTGCAAAAACATAGAAAAACGCTGTTTTGAACTATTCAAACTGACAAATTCATGTTTCTTTCGTGCGAAACGGCGATTTATGAGAAATGACGATAAAATTGCTGTTTTAAACTTGCAAAAACATAGAAAAACGCTGTTTTAACTATGCAAACTGACAAATTCATGTTTCTTCCGTGCGAAACGGCGATTTATGAGAAATTACTATAAAATTGCTGTTTTAAACTTGCAAAAACATAGAAAAACGCTGTTTTGAACTATTCAAACTGACAAATTCATGTTTCTTTCGTGTAAAACGGCGATTTATGAGAAATGACGATAAAATTGCTTGTTTAAACTTGCAAAAACATAGAAAAACGCTGTTTTGAACTATTCAAACTGACAAATTCATGTTTCTTTCGTGTGAAATGACGATAAAATTGCTGTTTTAAACTTGCAAAAACATAGAAAAACACTGTTTTGAACTATTTAAACTGACAAATTCATGTTTCTTTCGTGCGAAACGGCGATTTATGAGAAATGACGATAAAATTGCTGTTTTAAACTTGCAAAAACATAGAAAAACGCAGTTTTCAACTATTCAAACTGATAAATTCATATTTCTTACGTTCCAAACGGTGGATTTTTGTGAAATCACGATAAAATTGCTGTTTTAAACTTGCAAAATCATTGAAAAACGCTGTTTTCAACTATTCAAACTGACAAATTCATGTTTCTTCCGTGCGAAACGGCTATTTATGAGAAATTACGATAAAATTGCTGTTTTAAACTTGCAAAAACATAGAAAAACGCTGTTTTGAACTATTCAAACTGACAAATTCATGTTTCTTTCGTGCGAAACGGCGATTTATGAGAAATGACGATAAAATTGCTGTTTTAAACTTGCAAAAACATAGAAAAACGCTGTTTTGAACTATTCAAACTGACAAATTCATGTTTCTTTCGTGCGAAACGGCGATTTATGATAAATGACGATAAAATTGCTGTTTTAAACTTGCAAAAACATAGAAAAACGCTGTTTTGAACTATTCAAACTGACAAATTCATGTTTCTTTCGTACGAAACGGCGATTTATGAGAAATGACGATAAAATTGCTGTTTTAAACTTGCAAAAACATAGAAAAACGCTGTTTTCAACTATTCAAATTGATAAATTCATGTTTCTTACGTTCCAAACGGTGGATTTTTGTGAAATCACGATAAAATTGCTGTTTTCAACTTGCAAAAACATTGAAAAACGGTGTTTTCAACTATTCAAACTGACAAATTCATGTTTCTTCCGTGCGAAACGGCGATTTATGAGAAATTACGATAAAATTGCTGTTTTAAACTTGCAAAAACATAGAAAAACGCTGTTTTGAACTATTCAAACTGACAAATTCATGTTTCTTTCGTGCGAAACCGCGATTTATGAGAAATGACGATAAAATTGCTGTTTTAAACTTGCAAAAACATAGAAAAACGCTGTTTTTAACTATTCAAACTGACAAATTCATGTTTCTTTCGTGCGAAACGGCGATTTATGATAAATGACGATAAAATTGCTGTTTTAAACTTGCAAAAACATAGAAAAACGCTGTTTTTAACTATTCAAACTGACAAATTCATGTTTCTTTCGTGTGAAACGGCGATTTATGAGAAATGACGATAAAATTGCTGTTTTAAACTTGCAAAAACAGATAAAAACGCTGTTTTGAACTATTCAAACTGACGAATTCATGTTTCTATCGTGCGAAACGGCGATTTATGAGAAATGACGATAAAATTGCTGTTTTAAACTTGCAAAAACATAGAAAAACGCTGTTTTCAACTATTCAAACTGATAAATTCATGTTTCTTACGTTCGAAACGGTGGATTTTTGTGAAATCACGATAAAATTGCTGTTTTCAACTTGCAAAAACATAGAAAAACGCTGTTTTGAACTATTCAAACTGATAAATTCATGTTTCTTACGTTGGAAACGGTGGATTTTTGTGAAATCACGTTAAAATTTCTGTTTTAAACTTGCAAAAACATTGAAAAACGATGTTTTTAACTATTCAAACTGACAAATTCATGTTTCTTCCGTGCGAAACGGCGATTTATGAAAAATTACTATAAAATTGCTGTTTTAAACTTGCAAAAACATAGAAAAACGCTGTTTTGAACTATTCAAACTGACAAATTCATGTTTCTTTCGTGCGAAACGGCGATTTATGAGAAATGACGATAAAATTGCTGTTTTAAACTTGCAAAAACATAGAAAAACGCAGTTTTCAACTATTCAAACTGATAAATTCATATTTCTTACGTTCCTAACGGTGGATTTTTGTGAAATCACGATAAAATTGCTGTTTTAAACTTGCAAAAACATTGAAAAACGCTGTTTTCAACTATTTAAACTGACAAATTCATGTTTCTTCCGTGCGAAACGGCGATTTATGAAAAATTAGGATAAAATTGCTGTTTTAAACTTGCAAAAACATAGAAAAACGCTGTTTTGAACTATTCAAACTGACAAATTCATGTTTCTTTCTTGTGAAACGGCGATTTATGAGAAATGACGATAAAATTGCTGTTTTAAACTTGCAAAAACATAGAAAAACGCTGTTTTTATCTATTCAAACTGAAAAATTCATATTTCTTTCGTGCGAAACGGCGATTTATGAGAAATGACGATAAAATTGCTGTTTTAAACTTGCAAAAACATAGAAAAACGCTGTTTTGAACTATTCAAACTGACAAATTCATGTTTCTTTCGTGCGAAACGGCGATTTATGAGAAATGACGATAAAATTGCTGTTTTAAACTTGCAAAAACAGATAAAAACGCTGTTTTGAACTATTCAAACTGACGAATTCATGTTTCTTTCGTGCGAAACGGCGATTTATGAGAAATGACGATAAAATTGCTGTTTTAAACTTGCAAAAACATAGAAAAACGCTGTTTTCAACTATTCAAACTAATAAATTCATGTTTCTTACGTTCCAAACGGTGGATTTTTGTGAAATCACGATAAAATTGCTGTTTTCAACTTGCAAAAACATAGAAAAACGCTGTTTTGAACTATTCAAACTGATAAATTCATGTTTCTTACGTTGAAAACGGTGGATTTTTGTGAAATCAAGTTAAAATTGCTGTTTTAAACTTGCAAAAACATTGAAAAACGATGTTTTAACTATTCAAACTGACAAATTCATGTTTCTTCCGTGCGAAACGGCGATTTATGAGAAATATAAAAAAAAATAAAATAAATATATCATCACGCCTTTTACCCATTAAGGGTGTGGCACTCTGCTTACGCAGATCTCGGTAGGTGATATATTTTTGCGTATGAAATGCGGTTACCAGCCGTCAAGTCATAGCCCCCAAAGTTGTTAGTGGAGGGGGAACCACAGGGGTAAATTTAAATTTGTAACTGTCGGCAGTGGGATTCGAACTGAGGATCTCACGATCCACAGTCCGACACGTTACCACGGAGCTATTTACCCCATTACTATAAAATTATTGTTTTAAACTTGCAAAAACATAGAAAAACGCTGTTTTGAACTATTCGAACTGACAAATTCATGTTTCTTTCGTGTGAAATGACGATAAAATTGCTGTTTTAAACTTGCAAAAACATAGAAAAACGCTGTTTTGAACTATTTAAACTGACAAATTCATGTTTCTTTCGTGCGAAACGGCGATTTATGAGAAATGACGATAAAATTGCTGTTTTAAACTTGCAAGTTAAAATTGCTGTTTTCAACTTGCAAAAACATTGAAAAACGCTGTTTTCAACTATTCAAACTGACAAATTCATGTTTCTTCCGTGCGAAACGGCGATTTATGAGAAATTACGATAAAATTGCTGTTTTAAACTTGAAAAAACATAGAAAAACGCTGTTTTGAACTATTCAAACTGACAAATTCATGTTTCCTTTGTGCGAAACGCCGATTTATGAGAAATGACGATAAAATTGCTGTTTTAAACTTGCAAAAACATAGAAAAACGCTGTTTTGAACTATTCAAACTGACAAATTCATGTTTCTTTCGTGCGAAACGGCGATTTATGAGAAATGACGATAAAATTGCTGTTTTAAACTTGCAAAAACATAGAAAAACGCTGTTTTGAACTATTCAAACTGACAAATTCATGTTTCTTTTGTGCGAAACGGCGATTTATGATAAATGACGATAAAGTTGCTGTTTTAAACTTGCCAAAACATAGAAACACGCTGTTTTGAACTATTCAAACTGACAAATTCATGTTTCTTTCGTGTGAAACGGCGATTTATGAGAAATGACGATAAAATTGCTGTTTTAAACTTGCAAAAATATAGAAAAACGCTGTTTTGAACTATTCAAACTGACAAATTCATGTTTCTTTCGTGCGAAACGGCGATTTATGAGAAATGACGATAAAATTGCTGTTTTAAACTTGCAAAAACATAGAAAAACGCTCTTTTGACTATTCAAACTGACAAATTCATGTTTCTTTCGTGTGAAACGGCGATTTATGAGAAATGACGATAAAATTGCTGTTTTAAACTTGCAAAAACATAGAAAAACCCTGTTTTGAACTATTCAAATTGATAAATTCATATTTCTTACGTTGGAAACGGTGGATTTTTGTGAAATCACGTTAAAATTGCTGTTTTAAACTTGCAAAAACATTGAAAAACGATGTTTTCAATTATTCAAACTGACAAATTCATGTTTCTTCCGTGCGAAACAACGATTTATGAGAAATTATTATAAAATTGCTGTTTTAAACTTGCAAAAACATAGAAAAACGCTGTTTTGAACTATTCAAACTGATAAATTCATATTTCTTACGTTCGAAACCGTGGATTTTTGTAAAATCACGATAAAATTGCTGTTTTAAACTTGGAAAAACATTGAAGAACGATGTTTTTAACTATTCAAACTGACAAATTCCTGTTTATTCCGTGCGAAACGGCGATTTATGAGAAATTACTATAAAATTGCTGTTTTAAACTTGCAAAAACATAGAAAAACCCTGTTTTGAACTATTCAAACTGACAAATTCATGTTTCTTTCGTGTGAAACGGCGATTTATGAGAAATGACGATAAAATTGCTGTTTTAAACTTGCAAAAACATTGAAAAACGATGTTTTCAACTATTCAAACTGACAAATTCATGTTTCTTCCGTGCGAAACAACGATTTATGAGAAATTACTATAAAATTGCTGTTTTAAACTTGCAAAAACATAGAAAAACGCTGTTTTGAACTATTCAAACTGACAAATTCATGTTTCTTTCGTGTGAAACGGCGATTTATGAGAAATGACGATAAAATTGCTGTTTTAAACTTGCAAAAACATAGAAAAACGCTGTTTTTAACTATTCAAACTGATAAATTCATATTTCTTTGGTGCGAAACGGCGATTTATGAGAAATGACGATAAAATTGCTGTTTTAAACTTGCAAAAACATTTAAAAACGCTGTTTTGAACTATTCAAACTGACAAATTCATGTTTCTTCCGTGCGAAACGGCGATTTATGAGAAATTACGATAAAATTGCTGTTTTAAACTTGCAAAAACATAGAAAAACGCTGTTTTGAACTATTCAAACTGACAAATTCATGTTTCTTTCGTGCGAAACGGCGATTTATGAAAAATTACGATAACATTGCTGTTTTAAACTTGCAAAAACATAGAAAAACGCTGTTTTCAACTATTCAAACTGATAAATTCATGTTTCTTACGTTCCAAACGGTGGATTTTTGTGAAATCACGATAAAATTGCTGTTTTAAACTTGCAAAAACATAGAAAAACGCTGTTTTCAACTATTCAAACTGACAAATTCATGTTTCATCCGTGCGAAACGGCGATTTATGAGAAATGACGATAAAATTGCTGTTTTAAACTTGCAAAAACATAGAAAAACCCTGTTTTTTAACTATTCAAACTGACAAATTCATGTTTCTTACATTCCAAACGGTGGATTTTTGTGAAATCACGATAAAATTGCTGTTTTAAAACTTGCAAAAACATTGAAAAACGCTGTTTTCAACTATTCAAACTGACAAATTCATGTTTCTTTCGTGCGAAAAGGCGATTTATGAGAAATTACGATAAAATTGCTGTTTTAAACTTGCAAAAACATAGGAAAACGCTGTTTTGAACTATTCAAACTGACAAATTCATGTTTCTTTCGTGTGAAACGGCGATTTATGGGAAATGACGATAAAATTGCTGTTTTAAACTTGCAAAAACTTAGAAAACCCCTGTTTTGAACTATTCAAACTGACAAATTCATGTTTCTTTCGTGCGAAACGGCGATTTATGATAAATGACGATAAAATTGCTGTTTTAAACTTGCAAAAACATAGAAAAACGCTGTTTTGAACTATTCAAACTGACAAATTCATGTTTCTTTAGTGTGAAACGGCGATTTATGAGAAATGACGATAAAATTGCTGTTTTAAACTTGCAAAAACATTGAAAAACGCTGTTTTCAACTATTCAAACTGACAAATTCATGTTTCTTCCGTGCGAAACGGCGATTTATGAGAAATTACGATAAAATTGCTGTTTTAAACTTGCAAAAACATAGAAAAACGCTGTTTTGAACTATTCAAACTGACAAATTCATGTTTCTTTCGTGTGAAACGGCGATTTATGAGAAATGACGATAAAATTGCTGTTTTAAACTTGCAAAAACATAGAAAAACCCTGTTTTCAACTATTCAAACTGATAAATTCATGTTTCTTACGTTCGAAACGGTGGATTTTTGTGAAATCACGATAAAATTGCTGTTTTAAACTTGCAAAAACATAGAAAAACGCTGTTTTAAACTATTCAAACAGACAAATTCATGTTTCTTTCGTGTAAAACGGCGATTTATGAGAAATGACGATAAAATTGCTGTTTTAAACTTGCAAAAACATAGAAAAACGCTGTTTTGAACTATTCAAACTGACAAATTCATGTTTCTTTCGTGTGAAACGGCGATTTATGAGAAATGATAAAATTGCTGTTTTAAACTTGCAAAAACATAGAAAACGCTGTTTTGAACTATTCAAACTGACAAATTCATGTTTCTTTCGTGTGAAACGGCGATTTATGAGAAATGACGATAAAATTGCTGTTTTAAACTTGCAAAAACATAGAAAAACGCAGTTTTCAACTATTCAAACTGATAAATTCATATTTCTTACGTTCCAAACGGTGGATTTTTGTGAAATCACGATAAAATTGCTGTTTTAAACTTGCAAAATCATTGAAAAACGCTGTTTTCAACTATTCAAACTGACAAATTCATGTTTCTTCCGTGCGAAACGGCTATTTATGAGAAATTACGATAAAATTGCTGTTTTAAACTTGCAAAAACATAGAAAAACGCTGTTTTGAACTGTTCAAACTGACAAATTCATGTTTCTTTCGTGCGAAACGGCGATTTATGAGAAATGACGATAAAATTGCTGTTTTAAACTTGCAAAAACATAGAAAAACGCTGTTTTGAACTATTCAAACTGACAAATTCATGTTTCTTTCGTGCGAAACGGCGATTTATGATAAATGACGATAAAATTGCTGTTTTAAACTTGCAAAAACATAGAAAAACGCTGTTTTGAACTATTCAAACTGACAAATTCATGTTTCTTTCGTGCGAAACGGCGATTTATGAGAAATGACGATAAAATTGCTGTTTTAAACTTGCAAAAACATAGAAAAACGCTCTTTTGACTATTCAAACTGACAAATTCATGTTTCTTTCGTGTGAAACGGCGATTTATGAGAAATGACGATAAAATTGCTGTTTTAAACTTGCAAAAACATAGAAAAACCCTGTTTTGAACTATTCAAATTGATAAATTCATATTTCTTACGTTGGAAACGGTGGATTTTTGTGAAATCACGTTAAAATTGCTGTTTTAAACTTGCAAAAACATTGAAAAACGATGTTTTCAATTATTCAAACTGACAAATTCATGTTTCTTCCGTGCGAAACAACGATTTATGAGAAATTATTATAAAATTGCTGTTTTAAACTTGCAAAAACATAGAAAAACGCTGTTTTGAACTATTCAAACTGATAAATTCATATTTCTTACGTTCGAAACCGTGGATTTTTGTAAAATCACGATAAAATTGCTGTTTTAAACTTGGAAAAACATTGAAGAACGATGTTTTTAACTATTCAAACTGACAAATTCCTGTTTATTCCGTGCGAAACGGCGATTTATGAGAAATTACTATAAAATTGCTGTTTTAAACTTGCAAAAACATAGAAAAACCCTGTTTTGAACTATTCAAACTGACAAATTCATGTTTCTTTCGTGTGAAACGGCGATTTATGAGAAATGACGATAAAATTGCTGTTTTAAACTTGCAAAAACATTGAAAAACGATGTTTTCAACTATTCAAACTGACAAATTCATGTTTCTTCCGTGCGAAACAACGATTTATGAGAAATTACTATAAAATTGCTGTTTTAAACTTGCAAAAACATAGAAAAACGCTGTTTTGAACTATTCAAACTGACAAATTCATGTTTCTTTCGTGTGAAACGGCGATTTATGAGAAATGACGATAAAATTGCTGTTTTAAACTTGCAAAAACATAGAAAAACGCTGTTTTTAACTATTCAAACTGATAAATTCATATTTCTTTGGTGCGAAACGGCGATTTATGAGAAATGACGATAAAATTGCTGTTTTAAACTTGCAAAAACATTTAAAAACGCTGTTTTGAACTATTCAAACTGACAAATTCATGTTTCTTCCGTGCGAAACGGCGATTTATGAGAAATTACGATAAAATTGCTGTTTTAAACTTGCAAAAACATAGAAAAACGCTGTTTTGAACTATTCAAACTGACAAATTCATGTTTCTTTCGTGCGAAACGGCGATTTATGAAAAATTACGATAACATTGCTGTTTTAAACTTGCAAAAACATAGAAAAACGCTGTTTTCAACTATTCAAACTGATAAATTCATGTTTCTTACGTTCCAAACGGTGGATTTTTGTGAAATCACGATAAAATTGCTGTTTTAAACTTGCAAAAACATAGAAAAACGCTGTTTTCAACTATTCAAACTGACAAATTCATGTTTCATCCGTGCGAAACGGCGATTTATGAGAAATGACGATAAAATTGCTGTTTTAAACTTGCAAAAACATAGAAAAACCCTGTTTTTAACTATTCAAACTGACAAATTCATGTTTCTTACATTCCAAACGGTGGATTTTTGTGAAATCACGATAAAATTGCTGTTTTAAACTTGCAAAAACATTGAAAAACGCTGTTTTCAACTATTCAAACTGACAAATTCATGTTTCTTTCGTGCGAAAAGGCGATTTATGAGAAATTACGATAAAATTGCTGTTTTAAACTTGCAAAAACATAGGAAAACGCTGTTTTGAACTATTCAAACTGACAAATTCATGTTTCTTTCGTGTGAAACGGCGATTTATGGGAAATGACGATAAAATTGCTGTTTTAAACTTGCAAAAACTTAGAAAACCCCTGTTTTGAACTATTCAAACTGACAAATTCATGTTTCTTTCGTGCGAAACGGCGATTTATGATAAATGACGATAAAATTGCTGTTTTAAACTTGCAAAAACATAGAAAAACGCTGTTTTGAACTATTCAAACTGACAAATTCATGTTTCTTTAGTGTGAAACGGCGATTTATGAGAAATGACGATAAAATTGCTGTTTTAAACTTGCAAAAACATTGAAAAACGCTGTTTTCAACTATTCAAACTGACAAATTCATGTTTCTTCCGTGCGAAACGGCGATTTATGAGAAATTACGATAAAATTGCTGTTTTAAACTTGCAAAAACATAGAAAAACGCTGTTTTGAACTATTCAAACTGACAAATTCATGTTTCTTTCGTGTGAAACGGCGATTTATGAGAAATGACGATAAAATTGCTGTTTTAAACTTGCAAAAACATAGAAAAACCCTGTTTTCAACTATTCAAACTGATAAATTCATGTTTCTTACGTTCGAAACGGTGGATTTTTGTGAAATCACGATAAAATTGCTGTTTTAAACTTGCAAAAACATAGAAAAACGCTGTTTTAAACTATTCAAACAGACAAATTCATGTTTCTTTCGTGTAAAACGGCGATTTATGAGAAATGACGATAAAATTGCTGTTTTAAACTTGCAAAAACATAGAAAAACGCTGTTTTGAACTATTCAAACTGACAAATTCATGTTTCTTTCGTGTGAAACGGCGATTTATGAGAAATGATAAAATTGCTGTTTTAAACTTGCAAAAACATAGAAAACGCTGTTTTGAACTATTCAAACTGACAAATTCATGTTTCTTTCGTGTGAAACGGCGATTTATGAGAAATGACGATAAAATTGCTGTTTTAAACTTGCAAAAACATAGAAAAACGCAGTTTTCAACTATTCAAACTGATAAATTCATATTTCTTACGTTCCAAACGGTGGATTTTTGTGAAATCACGATAAAATTGCTGTTTTAAACTTGCAAAATCATTGAAAAACGCTGTTTTCAACTATTCAAACTGACAAATTCATGTTTCTTCCGTGCGAAACGGCTATTTATGAGAAATTACGATAAAATTGCTGTTTTAAACTTGCAAAAACATAGAAAAACGCTGTTTTGAACTGTTCAAACTGACAAATTCATGTTTCTTTCGTGCGAAACGGCGATTTATGAGAAATGACGATAAAATTGCTGTTTTAAACTTGCAAAAACATAGAAAAACGCTGTTTTGAACTATTCAAACTGACAAATTCATGTTTCTTTCGTGCGAAACGGCGATTTATGATAAATGACGATAAAATTGCTGTTTTAAACTTGCAAAAACATAGAAAAACGCTGTTTTGAACTATTCAAACTGACAAATTCATGTTTCTTTCGTGCGAAACGGCGATTTATGAGAAATGACGATAAAATTGCTGTTTTAAACTTGCAAAAACATAGAAAAACGCTGTTTTCAACTATTCAAACTGATAAATTCATGTTTCTTACGTTCCAAACGGTGGATTTTTGTGAAATCACGATAAAATTGCTGTTTTAAACTTGCAAAAACATTGAAAAACGCTGTTTTCAACTATTCAAACTGACAAATTCATGTTTCTTTCGTGCGAAAAGGCGATTTATGAGAAATTACGATAAAATTGCTGTTTTAAACTTGCAAAAACATAGGAAAACGCTGTTTTGAACTATTCAAACTGACAAATTCATGTTTCTTTCGTGTGAAACGGCGATTTATGGGAAATGACGATAAAATTGCTGTTTTAAACTTGCAAAAACTTAGAAAACCCCTGTTTTGAACTATTCAAACTGACAAATTCATGTTTCTTTCGTGCGAAACGGCGATTTATGATAAATGACGATAAAATTGCTGTTTTAAACTTGCAAAAACATAGAAAAACGCTGTTTTGAACTATTCAAACTGACAAATTCATGTTTCTTTAGTGTGAAACGGCGATTTATGAGAAATGACGATAAAATTGCTGTTTTAAACTTGCAAAAACATTGAAAAACGCTGTTTTCAACTATTCAAACTGACAAATTCATGTTTCTTCCGTGCGAAACGGCGATTTATGAGAAATTACGATAAAATTGCTGTTTTAAACTTGCAAAAACATAGAAAAACGCTGTTTTGAACTATTCAAACTGACAAATTCATGTTTCTTTCGTGTGAAACGGCGATTTATGAGAAATGACGATAAAATTGCTGTTTTAAACTTGCAAAAACATAGAAAAACCCTGTTTTCAACTATTCAAACTGATAAATTCATGTTTCTTACGTTCGAAACGGTGGATTTTTGTGAAATCACGATAAAATTGCTGTTTTAAACTTGCAAAAACATAGAAAAACGCTGTTTTAAACTATTCAAACAGACAAATTCATGTTTCTTTCGTGTAAAACGGCGATTTATGAGAAATGACGATAAAATTGCTGTTTTAAACTTGCAAAAACATAGAAAAACGCTGTTTTGAACTATTCAAACTGACAAATTCATGTTTCTTTCGTGTGAAACGGCGATTTATGAGAAATGATAAAATTGCTGTTTTAAACTTGCAAAAACATAGAAAACGCTGTTTTGAACTATTCAAACTGACAAATTCATGTTTCTTTCGTGTGAAACGGCGATTTATGAGAAATGACGATAAAATTGCTGTTTTAAACTTGCAAAAACATAGAAAAACGCAGTTTTCAACTATTCAAACTGATAAATTCATATTTCTTACGTTCCAAACGGTGGATTTTTGTGAAATCACGATAAAATTGCTGTTTTAAACTTGCAAAATCATTGAAAAACGCTGTTTTCAACTATTCAAACTGACAAATTCATGTTTCTTCCGTGCGAAACGGCTATTTATGAGAAATTACGATAAAATTGCTGTTTTAAACTTGCAAAAACATAGAAAAACGCTGTTTTGAACTGTTCAAACTGACAAATTCATGTTTCTTTCGTGCGAAACGGCGATTTATGAGAAATGACGATAAAATTGCTGTTTTAAACTTGCAAAAACATAGAAAAACGCTGTTTTGAACTATTCAAACTGACAAATTCATGTTTCTTTCGTGCGAAACGGCGATTTATGATAAATGACGATAAAATTGCTGTTTTAAACTTGCAAAAACATAGAAAAACGCTGTTTTGAACTATTCAAACTGACAAATTCATGTTTCTTTCGTGCGAAACGGCGATTTATGAGAAATGACGATAAAATTGCTGTTTTAAACTTGCAAAAACATAGAAAAACGCTGTTTTCAACTATTCAAACTGATAAATTCATGTTTCTTACGTTCCAAACGGTGGATTTTTGTGAAATCACGATAAAATTGCTGTTTTCAACTTGCAAAAACATTGAAAAACGCTGTTTTCAACTATTCAAACTGACAAATTCATGTTTCTTCCGTGCGAAACGGCGATTTATGAGAAATTACGATAAAATTGCTGTTTTAAACTTGCAAAAACATAGAAAAACGCTGTTTTGAACTATTCAAACTGACAAATTCATGTTTCTTTCGTGCGAAACGGCGATTTATGAGAAATGACGATAAAATTGCTGTTTTAAACTTGCAAAAACTTAGAAAAACGTTGTTTTGAACTATTCAAACTGACAAATTCATGTTTCTTTCGTGCGAAACGGCGATTTATGATAAATGACGATAAAATTGCTGTTTTAAACTTGCAAAAACATAGAAAAACGCTGTTTTTAACTATTCAAACTGACAAATTCATGTTTCTTTCGTGTGAAACGGCGATTTATGAGAAATGACGATAAAATTGCTGTTTTAAACTTGCAAAAACAGATAAAAACGCTGTTTTGAACTATTCAAACTGACGAATTCATGTTTCTTTCGTGCGAAACGGCGATTTATGAGAAATGACGATAAAATTGCTGTTTTAAACTTGCAAAAACTTAGAAAAACGCTGTTTTCAACTATTCAAACTGATAAATTCATGTTTCTTACGTTCGAAACGGTGGATTTTTGTGAAATCACGATAAAATTGCTGTTTTCAACTTGCAAAAACATAGAAAAACGCTGTTTTGAACTATTCAAACTGATAAATTCATGTTTCTTACGTTGGAAACGGTGGATTTTTGTGAAATCACGTTAAAATTGCTGTTTTAAACTTGCAAAAACATTGAAAAACGATGTTTTTAACTATTCAAACTGACAAATTCAAGTTTCTTCCGTGCGAAACGGCGATTTATGAGAAATTACTATAAAATTGCTGTTTTAAACTTGCAAAAACATAGAAAAACGCTGTTTTGAACTATTCAAACTGACAAATTCATGTTTCTTTCGTGCGAAACGACGATTTATGAGAAATGACGATAAAATTGCTGTTTTAAACTTGCAAAAACATAGAAAAACGCAGTTTTCAACTATTCAAAGTGATAAATTCATATTTCTTACGTTCCAAACGGTGGATTTTTGTGAAATCACGATAAAATTGCTGTTTTAAACTTGCAAAAACATTGAAAAACGCTGTTTTCAACTATTTAAACTGACAAATTCATGTTTCTTCCGTGCGAAACGGCGATTTATGAAAAATTAGGATAAAATTGCTGTTTTAAACTTGCAAAAACATAGAAAAACGCTGTTTTGAACTATTCAAACTGACAAATTCTTGTTTCTTTTGTGTGAAACGGCGATTTATGAGAAATGACGATAAAATTGCTGTTTTAAACTTGCAAAAACATAGAAAAACGCTGTTTTGAACTATTCAAACTGACAAATTCATGTTTCTTTCGTGCGAAATGGCGATTTATGATAAATGACGATAAAATTGCTGTTTTAAACTTGCAAAAACATAGAAAAACGCTGTTTTTAACTATTCAAACTGACAAATTCATGTTTTTTTCGTGTGAAACGGCGATTTATGAGAAATGACGATAAAATTGCTGTTTTAAACTTGCAAAAACAGATAAAAACGCTGTTTTGAACTATTCAAACTGACGAATTCATGTTTCTTTCGTGCGAAACGGCGATTTATGAGAAATGACGATAAAATTGCTGTTTTAAACTTGCAAAAACATAGAAAAACGCTGTTTTCAACTATTCAAACTGATAAATTCATGTTTCTTACGTTCGAAACGGTGGATTTTTGTGAAATCACGATAAAATTGCTGTTTTCAACTTGCAAAAACATAGAAAAACGCTGTTTTGAACTATTCAAACTGATAAATTCATGTTTCTTACGTTGGAAACGGTGGATTTTTGTGAAATCACGTTAAAATTGCTGTTTTAAACTTGCAAAAACATTGAAAAACGATGTTTTTAACTATTCAAACTGACAAATTCATGTTTCTTCCGTGCGAAACGGCGATTTATGAGAAATTACTATAAAATTGCTGTTTTAAACTTGCAAAAACATAGAAAAACGCTGTTTTGAACTATTCAAACTGACAAATTCATGTTTCTTTCGTGCGAAACGACGATTTATGAGAAATGACGATAAAATTGCTGTTTTAAACTTGCAAAAACATAGAAAAACGCAGTTTTCAACTATTCAAACTGATAAATTCATATTTCTTACGTTCCAAACGGTGGATTTTTGTGAAATCACGATAAAATTGCTGTTTTAAACTTGCAAAAACATTGAAAAACGCTGTTTTCAACTATTTAAACTGACAAATTCATGTTTCTTCCGTGCGAAACGACGATTTATGAAAAATTAGGATAAAATTGCTGTTTTAAACTTGCAAAAACATAGAAAAACGCTGTTTTGAACTATTCAAACTGACAAATTCATGTTTCTTTCGTGCGAAACGGCGATTTATGAAAAATGACGATAAAATTGCTGTTTTAAACTTGCAAAAACATAGAAAAACGCTGTTTTGAACTATTCAAACTGACAAATTCATTTTTCTTTCGTGCGAAACGGCGATTTATCAGTAATGACAATAAAATTGCTGTTTTAAACTTCCAAAAACATAGAAAAACGCTGTTTTGAACTATTCAAATTGATAAATTCATGTTTCTTACGTTGGAAACGGTGGATTTTTGTGAAATCACGTTAAAATTGCTGTTTTAAACTTGCAAAAACATTGAAAAACGATGTTTTTAACTATTCAAACTGACAAATTCATGTTTCTTCCGTGCGAAACGGCGATTTATGAGAAATGACTATAAAATTGCTGTTTTAAACTTGCAAAAACATAGAAAAACGCTGTTTTGAACTATTCAAACTGACAAATTCATGTTTCTTTCGTGCGAAACGGCGATTTATGAGAAATGACGATAAAATTGCTGTTTTAAACTTGCAAAAACATAGAAAAACGCAGTTTTCAACTATTCAAACTGATAAATTCATATTTCTTACGTTCCAAACGGTGGATTTTTGTGAAATCACGATAAAATTGCTGTTTTAAACTTGCAAAAACATTGAAAAACGCTGTTTTGAACTATTCAAACTGACAAATTCATGTTTCTTTCGTGCGAAACGGCGATTTATGAGAAATGACGATAAAATTGCTGTTTTAAACTTGCAAAAACATAGAAAAACGCTGTTTTGAACTATTCAAACTGACAAATTCATTTTTCTTTCGTGCGAAACGGCGATTTATCAGTAATGACGATAAAATTGCTGTTTTAAACTTCCAAAAACATAGAAAAACGCTGTTTTGAACTATTCAAATTTATAAATTCATGTTTCTTACGTTGGAAACTGTGGATTTTTGTGAAATCACGTTAAAATTGCTGTTTTAAACTTGCAAAAACATTGAAAAACGATGTTTTCAACTATTCAAACTGACAAATTCATGTTTCTTCCGTGCGAAATAACGATTTATGAGAAATTACTATAAAATTGCTGTTTTAAACTTGCAAAAACATAGAAAAACGCTGTTTTGAACTATTCAAACTGACAAATTCATGTTTCTTTCGTGTGAAACGGCGATTTATGAGAAATGACGATAAAATTGCTGTTTTAAACTTGCAAAAACATAGAAAAACGCTGTTTTTAACTATTCAAACTGATAAATTCATATTTCTTTCGTGCGAAACGGCGATTTATGAGAAATGACGATAAAATTGCTGCTTTAAACTTGCAAAAACATAGAAAAACGCTGTTTTGAACTATTCAAACTGACAAATTCATGTTTCTTTCGTGCGAAACGGCGATTTATGAGAAATGACGATAAAATTGCTGTTTTAAACTTGCAAAAACAGATAAAAACGCTGTTTTGAACTATTCAAACTGACGAATTCATGTTTCTTTCGTGCGAAACGGCGATTTATGAGAAATGACGATAAAATTGCTGTTTTAAACTTGCAAAAACATAGAAAAACGCTGTTTTCAACTATTCAAATTGATAAATTCATGTTTCTTACGTTCCAAACGGTGGATTTTTGTGAAATCACGATAAAATTGCTGTTTTCAACTTGCAAAAACATAGAAAAACGCTGTTTTGAACTATTCAAACTGATAAATTCATGTTTCTTTCGTGCGAAACGGCGATTTATGAGAAATGACGATAAAATTGCTGTTTTAAACTTGCAAAAACATAGAAAAACGCTGTTTTGAACTATTCAAACTGACAAATTCATTTTTCTTTCGTGCGAAACGGCGATTTATCAGTAATGACGATAAAATTGCTGTTTTAAACTTCCAAAAACATAGAAAAACGCTGTTTTGAACTATTCAAATTGATAAATTCATGTTTCTTACGTTGGAAACGGTGGATTTTTGTGAAATCACGTTAAAATTGCTGTTTTAAACTTGCAAAAACATTGAAAAACGATGTTTTTAACTATTCAAACTGACAAATTCATGTTTCTTCCGTGCGAAACGGCGATTTATGAGAAATTACTA
The DNA here is from genome assembly GCA_963942605.1 of Poecilus cupreus. NCBI lineage: Eukaryota > Metazoa > Arthropoda > Insecta > Coleoptera > Carabidae > Poecilus > Poecilus cupreus. The sequence goes on along the minus strand of CAWWDY010001155.1, from coordinate 18,012 downwards.
TAAAATTGCTGTTTTAAACTTGCAAAAACATAGAAAAACGCTGTTTTGAACTATTCAAACTGACAAATTCATGTTTCTTTCGTGCGAAACGGCGATTTATGAGAAATGACGATAAAATTGCTGTTTTAAACTTGCAAAAACATAGAAAAACGCAGTTTTCAACTATTCAAACTGATAAATTCATATTTCTTACGTTCCAAACGGTGGATTTTTGTGAAATCACGATAAAATTGCTGTTTTAAACTTGCAAAAACATTGAAAAACGCTGTTTTGAAATATTCAAACTGACAAATTCATGTTTCTTTCGTGCGAAACGGCGATTTATGAGAAATGACGATAAAATTGCTGTTTTAAACTTGCAAAAACATAGAAAAACGCTGTTTTGAACTATTCAAACTGACAAATTCATTTTTCTTTCGTGCGAAACGGCAATTTATCAGTAATGACGATAAAATTGCTGTTTTAAACTTCCAAAAACATAGAAAAACGCTGTTTTGAACTATTCAAATTGATAAATTCATGTTTCTTACGTTGGAAACGGTGGATTTTTGTGAAATCACGTTAAAATTGCTGTTTTAAACTTGCAAAAACATTGAAAAACGATGTTTTCAACTATTCAAACTGACAAATTCATGTTTCTTCCGTGCGAAATAACGATTTATGAGAAATTACTATAAAATTGCTGTTTTAAACTTGCAAAAACATAGAAAAACGCTGTTTTGAACTATTCAAACTGACAAATTCATGTTTCTTTCGTGTGAAACGGCGATTTATGAGAAATGACGATAAAATTGCTGTTTTAAACTTGCAAAAACATAGAAAAACGCTGTTTTTAACTATTCAAACTGATAAATTCATATTTCTTTCGTGCGAAACGGCGATTTATGAGAAATGACGATAAAATTGCTGTTTTAAACTTGCAAAAACATAGAAAAACGCTGTTTTGAACTATTCAAACTGACAAATTCATGTTTCTTTCGTGCGAAACGGCGATTTATGAGAAATGACGATAAAATTGCTGTTTTCAACTTGCAAAAATATAGAAAAACGCTGTTTTGAACTATTCAAACTGATAAATTCATGTTTCTTACGTTGAAAACGGTGGATTTTTGTGAAATCAAGTTAAAATTGCTGTTTTAAACTTGCAAAAACATTGAAAAACGATGTTTTGAACTATTCGAACTGACAAATTCATGTTTCTTTCGTGTGAAATGACGATAAAATTGCTGTTTTAAACTTGCAAAAACATAGAAAAACGCTGTTTTGAACTATTCAAACTGACAAATTCATGTTTCTTTCGTGCGAAACGGCGATTTATGAGAAATGACGATAAAATTGCTGTTTTAAACTTGCAAAAACATAGAAAAACGCTGTTTTGAACTATTCAAACTGACAAATTCATGTTTCTTTTGTGCGAAACGGCGATTTATGATAAATGACGATAAAGTTGCTGTTTTAAACTTGCAAAAACATAGAAAAACGCTGTTTTGAACTATTCAAACTGACAAATTCATGTTTCTTTCGTGTGAAACGGCGATTTATGAGAAATGACGATAAAATTGCTGTTTTAAACTTGCAAAAATATAGAAAAACGCTGTTTTGAACTATTCAAACTGACAAATTCATGTTTCTTTCGTGCGAAACGGCGATTTATGAGAAATGACGATAAAATTGCTGTTTTAAACTTGCAAAAACATAGAAAAACGCTGTTTTGACTATTCAAACTGACAAATTCATGTTTCTTTCGTGTGAAACGGCGATTTATGAGAAATGACGATAAAATTGCTGTTTTAAACCTGCAAAAACATAGAAAAACCCTGTTTTGAACTATTCAAATTGATAAATTCATATTTCTTACGTTGGAAACGGTGGATTTTTGTGAAATCACGTTAAAATTGCTGTTTTAAACTTGCAAAAACATTGAAAAACGATGTTTTCAACTATTCAAACTGACAAATTCCTGTTTATTCCGTGCGAAACGGCGATTTATGAGAAATTACTATAAAATTGCTGTTTTAAACTTGCAAAAACATAGAAAAACCCTGTTTTGAACTATTCAAACTGACAAATTCATGTTTCTTTTGTGTGAAACGGCGATTTATGAGAAATGACGATAAAATTGCTGTTTTAAACTTGCAAAAACATTGAAAAACGATGTTTTCAACTATTCAAACTGACAAATTCATGTTTCTTCCGTGCGAAACAACGATTTATGAGAAATTACTATAAAATTGCTGTTTTAAACTTGCAAAAACATAGAAAAACGCTGTTTTGAACAATTCAAACTGACAAATTCATGTTTCTTTCGTGTGAAACGGCGATTTATGAGAAATGACGATAAAATTGCTGTTTTAAACTTGCAAAAACATAGAAAAACGCTGTTTTTAACTATTCAAACTGATAAATTCATATTTCTTTGGTGCGAAACGGCGATTTATGAGAAATGACGATAAAATTGCTGTTTTAAACTTGCCAAAACATATAAAAACGCTGTTTTGAACTATTCAAACTGACAAATTCATGTTTCTTCCGTGCGAAACGACGATTTATGAGAAATTACGATAAAATTGCTGTTTTAAACTTGCAAAAACATAGAAAAACGCTGTTTTGAACTATTCAAACTGACAAATTCATGTTTCTTTCGTGCGAAACGGCGATTTATGAAAAATTACGATAACATTGCTGTTTTAAACTTGCAAAAACATAGAAAAACGCTGTTTTCAACTATTCAAACTGATAAATTCATGTTTCTTACGTTCCAAGCGGTGGATTTTTGTGAAATCACGATAAAATTGCTGTTTTAAACTTGCAAAAACATAGAAAAACGCTGTTTTCAACTATTCAAACTGACAAATTCATGTTTCGTCCGTGCGAAACGGCGATTTATGAGAAATGACGATAAAATTGCTGTTTTAAACTTGCAAAAACATAGAAAAACCCTGTTTTTAACTATTCAAACTGACAAATTCATGTTTCTTACATTCCAAACGGTGGATTTCTGTGAAATCACGATAAAATTGCTGTTTTAAACTTGCAAAAACATTGAAAAACGCTGTTTTCAACTATTCAAAATGACAAATTCATGTTTCTTTCGTGCGAAAAGGCGATTTATGAGAAATTACGATAAAATTGCTGTTTTAAACTTGCAAAAACATAGGAAAACGCTGTTTTGAACTATTCAAACTGACAATTTCATGTTTCTTTCGTGTGAAACGGCGATTTATGGGAAATGACGATAAAATTGCTGTTTTAAACTTGCAAAAACTTAGAAAAACCCTGTTTTGAACTATTCAAACTGACAAATTCATGTTTCTTTCGTGCGAAACGGCGATTTATGATAAATGACGATAAAATTGCTGTTTTAAACTTGCAAAAACATAGAAAAACGCTGTTTTGAACTATTCAAACTGACAAATTCATGTTTCTTTAGTGTGAAACGGCGATTTATGAGAAATGACGATAAAATTGCTGTTTTAAACTTGCAAAAACATTGAAAAACGCTGTTTTCAACTATTCAAACTGACAAATTCATGTTTCTTCCGTGCGAAACGGCGATTTATGAGAAATTACGATAAAATTGCTGTTTTAAACTTGCAAAAACATAGAAAAACGCTGTTTTGAACTATTCAAACTGACAAATTCATGTTTCTTTCGTGTGAAACGGCGATTTATGAGAAATGACGATAAAATTGCTGTTTTAAACTTGCAAAAACATAGAAAAACCCTGTTTTCAACTATTCAAACTGATAAATTCATGTTTCTTACTTTCGAAACGGTGGATTTTTGTGAAATCACGATAAAATTGCTGTTTTAAACTTGCAAAAACATAGAAAAACGCTGTTTTAAACTATTCAAACTGACAAATTCATGTTTCTTTCGTGTAAAACGGCGATTTATGAGAAATGACGATAAAATTGCTGTTTTAAACTTGCAAAAACATAGAAAAACGCTGTTTTGAACTATTCAAACTGACAAATTCATGTTTCTTTCGTGTGAAACGGCGATTTATGAGAAATGATAAAATTGCTGTTTTAAACTTGCAAAAACATAGAAAAACGCTGTTTTGAACTATTCAAACTGACAAATTCATGTTTCTTTCGTGTGAAACGGCGATTTATGAGAAATGACGATAAAATTGCTGTTTTAAACTTGCAAAAACATAGAAAAACCCTGTTTTTAACTATTCAAACTGACAAATTCATGTTACTTATATTCCAAACGGTGGATTTTTTGTGAAATCACGATAAAATTGCTGTTTTAAACTTGCAAAAACATTGAAAAACGCTGTTTTCAACTATTCAAACTGACAAATTCATGTTTCTTCCATGCGAAACGGCGATTTATGAGAAATTACGATAAAATTGCTGTTTTAAACTTGCAAAAACATAGAAAAACGCTGTTTTGAACTATTCAAACTGACAAATTCATGTTTCTTTCGTGTGAAACGGCGATTTATGAGAAATGACGATAAAATTGCTGTTTTAAACTTGCAAAAACTTAGAAAAACCCAGTTTTAAACTATTCAAACTGACAAATTCATGTTTCTTTCGTGCGAAACGGCGATTTATGATAAATGACGATAAAATTGCTGTTTTAAACTTGCAAAAACATAGAAAAACGCTGTTTTGAACTATTCAAACTGACAAATTCATGTTTCTTTCGTGTGAAACGGCGATTTATGAGAAATGACGATAAAATTGCTGTTTTAAACTTGCAAAAACATAGAAAAACCCTGTTTTCAACTATTCAAACTGATAAATTCATGTTTCTTACGTTCGAAACGGTGGATTTTTGTGAAATCACGATAAAATTGCTGTTTTAAACTTGCAAAAACATAGAAAAACGCTGTTTTAAACTATTCAAACTGACAAATTCATGTTTCTTTCGTGTAAAACGGCGATTTATGAGAAATGACGATAAAATTGCTGTTTTAAACTTGCAAAAACATAGAAAAACGCTGTTTTGAACTATTCAAACTGACAAATTCATGTTTCTTTCGTGTGAAACGGCGATTTATGAGAAATGATAAAATTGCTGTTTTAAACTTGCAAAAACATAGAAAAACGCTGTTTTGAACTATTCAAACTGACAAATTCATGTTTCTTTCGTGTGAAACGGCGATTTATGAGAAATGACGATAAAATTGCTGTTTTAAACTTGCAAAAACATTGAAAAACCCTGTTTTTAACTATTCAAACTGACAAATTCATGTTTCTTATATTCCAAACGGTGGATTTTTTGTGAAATCACGATAAAATTGCTGTTTTAAACTTGCAAAAACATTGAAAAACGCTGTTTTCAACTATTCAAACTGACAAATTCATGTTTCTTCCGTGCGAAACGGCGATTTATGAGAAATGACGATAAAATTGCTGTTTTAAACTTGCAAAAACATAGAAAAACGCTGTTTTGAACTATTCAAACTGATAAATTCATGTTTCTTACGTTGAAAACGGTGGATTTTTGTGAAATCAAGTTAAAATTGCTGTTTTAAACTTGCAAAAACATTGAAAAACGATGTTTTGAACTATTCGAACTGACAAATTCATGTTTCTTTCGTGTGAAATGACGATAAAATTGCTGTTTTAAACTTGCAAAAACATAGAAAAACGCTGTTTTGAACTATTCAAACTGACAAATTCATGTTTCTTTCGTGCGAAACGGCGATTTATGAGAAATGACGATAAAATTGCTGTTTTAAACTTGCAAAAACATAGAAAAACGCTGTTTTGAACTATTCAAACTGACAAATTCATGTTTCTTTTGTGCGAAACGGCGATTTATGATAAATGACGATAAAGTTGCTGTTTTAAACTTGCAAAAACATAGAAAAACGCTGTTTTGAACTATTCAAACTGACAAATTCATGTTTCTTTCGTGTGAAACGGCGATTTATGAGAAATGACGATAAAATTGCTGTTTTAAACTTGCAAAAATATAGAAAAACGCTGTTTTGAACTATTCAAACTGACAAATTCATGTTTCTTTCGTGCGAAACGGCGATTTATGAGAAATGACGATAAAATTGCTGTTTTAAACTTGCAAAAACATAGAAAAACGCTGTTTTGACTATTCAAACTGACAAATTCATGTTTCTTTCGTGTGAAACGGCGATTTATGAGAAATGACGATAAAATTGCTGTTTTAAACCTGCAAAAACATAGAAAAACCCTGTTTTGAACTATTCAAATTGATAAATTCATATTTCTTACGTTGGAAACGGTGGATTTTTGTGAAATCACGTTAAAATTGCTGTTTTAAACTTGCAAAAACATTGAAAAACGATGTTTTCAACTATTCAAACTGACAAATTCCTGTTTATTCCGTGCGAAACGGCGATTTATGAGAAATTACTATAAAATTGCTGTTTTAAACTTGCAAAAACATAGAAAAACCCTGTTTTGAACTATTCAAACTGACAAATTCATGTTTCTTTTGTGTGAAACGGCGATTTATGAGAAATGACGATAAAATTGCTGTTTTAAACTTGCAAAAACATTGAAAAACGATGTTTTCAACTATTCAAACTGACAAATTCATGTTTCTTCCGTGCGAAACAACGATTTATGAGAAATTACTATAAAATTGCTGTTTTAAACTTGCAAAAACATAGAAAAACGCTGTTTTGAACAATTCAAACTGACAAATTCATGTTTCTTTCGTGTGAAACGGCGATTTATGAGAAATGACGATAAAATTGCTGTTTTAAACTTGCAAAAACATAGAAAAACGCTGTTTTTAACTATTCAAACTGATAAATTCATATTTCTTTGGTGCGAAACGGCGATTTATGAGAAATGACGATAAAATTGCTGTTTTAAACTTGCCAAAACATATAAAAACGCTGTTTTGAACTATTCAAACTGACAAATTCATGTTTCTTCCGTGCGAAACGACGATTTATGAGAAATTACGATAAAATTGCTGTTTTAAACTTGCAAAAACATAGAAAAACGCTGTTTTGAACTATTCAAACTGACAAATTCATGTTTCTTTCGTGCGAAACGGCGATTTATGAAAAATTACGATAACATTGCTGTTTTAAACTTGCAAAAACATAGAAAAACGCTGTTTTCAACTATTCAAACTGATAAATTCATGTTTCTTACGTTCCAAGCGGTGGATTTTTGTGAAATCACGATAAAATTGCTGTTTTAAACTTGCAAAAACATAGAAAAACGCTGTTTTCAACTATTCAAACTGACAAATTCATGTTTCGTCCGTGCGAAACGGCGATTTATGAGAAATGACGATAAAATTGCTGTTTTAAACTTGCAAAAACATAGAAAAACCCTGTTTTTAACTATTCAAACTGACAAATTCATGTTTCTTACATTCCAAACGGTGGATTTCTGTGAAATCACGATAAAATTGCTGTTTTAAACTTGCAAAAACATTGAAAAACGCTGTTTTCAACTATTCAAAATGACAAATTCATGTTTCTTTCGTGCGAAAAGGCGATTTATGAGAAATTACGATAAAATTGCTGTTTTAAACTTGCAAAAACATAGGAAAACGCTGTTTTGAACTATTCAAACTGACAATTTCATGTTTCTTTCGTGTGAAACGGCGATTTATGGGAAATGACGATAAAATTGCTGTTTTAAACTTGCAAAAACTTAGAAAAACCCTGTTTTGAACTATTCAAACTGACAAATTCATGTTTCTTTCGTGCGAAACGGCGATTTATGATAAATGACGATAAAATTGCTGTTTTAAACTTGCAAAAACATAGAAAAACGCTGTTTTGAACTATTCAAACTGACAAATTCATGTTTCTTTAGTGTGAAACGGCGATTTATGAGAAATGACGATAAAATTGCTGTTTTAAACTTGCAAAAACATTGAAAAACGCTGTTTTCAACTATTCAAACTGACAAATTCATGTTTCTTCCGTGCGAAACGGCGATTTATGAGAAATTACGATAAAATTGCTGTTTTAAACTTGCAAAAACATAGAAAAACGCTGTTTTGAACTATTCAAACTGACAAATTCATGTTTCTTTCGTGTGAAACGGCGATTTATGAGAAATGACGATAAAATTGCTGTTTTAAACTTGCAAAAACATAGAAAAACCCTGTTTTCAACTATTCAAACTGATAAATTCATGTTTCTTATTTTCGAAACGGTGGATTTTTGTGAAATCACGATAAAATTGCTGTTTTAAACTTGCAAAAACATAGAAAAACGCTGTTTTAAACTATTCAAACTGACAAATTCATGTTTCTTTCGTGTAAAACGGCGATTTATGAGAAATGACGATAAAATTGCTGTTTTAAACTTGCAAAAACATAGAAAAACGCTGTTTTGAACTATTCAAACTGACAAATTCATGTTTCTTTCGTGTGAAACGGCGATTTATGAGAAATGATAAAATTGCTGTTTTAAACTTGCAAAAACATAGAAAAACGCTGTTTTGAACTATTCAAACTGACAAATTCATGTTTCTTTCGTGTGAAACGGCGATTTATGAGAAATGACGATAAAATTGCTGTTTTAAACTTGCAAAAACATAGAAAAACCCTGTTTTTAACTATTCAAACTGACAAATTCATGTTACTTATATTCCAAACGGTGGATTTTTTGTGAAATCACGATAAAATTGCTGTTTTAAACTTGCAAAAACATTGAAAAACGCTGTTTTCAACTATTCAAACTGACAAATTCATGTTTCTTCCATGCGAAACGGCGATTTATGAGAAATTACGATAAAATTGCTGTTTTAAACTTGCAAAAACATAGAAAAACGCTGTTTTGAACTATTCAAACTGACAAATTCATGTTTCTTTCGTGTGAAACGGCGATTTATGAGAAATGACGATAAAATTGCTGTTTTAAACTTGCAAAAACTTAGAAAAACCCAGTTTTAAACTATTCAAACTGACAAATTCATGTTTCTTTCGTGCGAAACGGCGATTTATGATAAATGACGATAAAATTGCTGTTTTAAACTTGCAAAAACATAGAAAAACGCTGTTTTGAACTATTCAAACTGACAAATTCATGTTTCTTTCGTGTGAAACGGCGATTTATGAGAAATGACGATAAAATTGCTGTTTTAAACTTGCAAAAACATAGAAAAACCCTGTTTTCAACTATTCAAACTGATAAATTCATGTTTCTTACGTTCGAAACGGTGGATTTTTGTGAAATCACGATAAAATTGCTGTTTTAAACTTGCAAAAACATAGAAAAACGCTGTTTTAAACTATTCAAACTGACAAATTCATGTTTCTTTCGTGTAAAACGGCGATTTATGAGAAATGACGATAAAATTGCTGTTTTAAACTTGCAAAAACATAGAAAAACGCTGTTTTGAACTATTCAAACTGACAAATTCATGTTTCTTTCGTGTGAAACGGCGATTTATGAGAAATGATAAAATTGCTGTTTTAAACTTGCAAAAACATAGAAAAACGCTGTTTTGAACTATTCAAACTGACAAATTCATGTTTCTTTCGTGTGAAACGGCGATTTATGAGAAATGACGATAAAATTGCTGTTTTAAACTTGCAAAAACATTGAAAAACCCTGTTTTTAACTATTCAAACTGACAAATTCATGTTTCTTATATTCCAAACGGTGGATTTTTTGTGAAATCACGATAAAATTGCTGTTTTAAACTTGCAAAAACATTGAAAAACGCTGTTTTCAACTATTCAAACTGACAAATTCATGTTTCTTCCGTGCGAAACGGCGATTTATGAGAAATGACGATAAAATTGCTGTTTTAAACTTGCAAAAACATAGAAAAACGCTGTTTTGAACTATTCAAACTGACAAATTCATGTTTCTTACGTTCCAAACGGTGGATTTTTGTGAAATCACGATAAAATTGATGTTTAAACTTGCAAAAACATAGAAAAACGCTGTTTTCAACTATTCAAACTGACAAATTCATGTTTCTTCCGTGCGAAACGGCGATTTATGAGAAATGACGATAAAATTGCTGTTTTAAACTTGCAAAAACATAGAAAAACCCTGTTTTTAACTATTCAAACTGACAAATTTATGTTTCTTTCGTGTGAAACGGCGATTTATGAGAAATGACGATAAAATTGCTGTTTTAAACTTGCAAAAACTTAGAAAAACCCTGTTTTGAACTATTCAAACTGACAAATTCATGTTTCTTTCGTGCGAAACAGCGATTTATGATAAATGACGATAAAATTGCTGTTTTAAACTTGCAAAAACATAGAAAAACGCTGTTTTGAACTATTCAAACTGACAAATTCATGTTTCTTTCGTGTGAAACGGCGATTTATGAGAAATGACGATAAAATTGCTGTTTTAAACTTGCAAAACCATAGAAAAACCGTGTTTTGAACTATTCAAACTGACAAATTCATGTTTCTTACGTTCCAAACGGTGGATTTTTGTGAAATCACGATAAAATTGCTGTTTTAAACTTGCAAAAACATTGAAAAACGCTGTTTTCAACTATTCAAACTGACAAATTCATGTTTCTTCCGTGCGAAACGGCGATTTATGAGAAATTACGATAAAATTGCTGTTTTAAACTTGCAAAAACATAGAAAAACGCTGTTTTGAACTATTCAAACTGACAAATTCATGTTTCTTTCGTGTGAAACGGCGATTTATGAGAAATGACGATAAAATTGCTGTTTTAAACTTGCAAAAACTTAGAAAAACCCTGTTTTGAACTATTCAAACTGACAAATTCATGTTTCTTTCGTGCGAAACGGCGATTTATGATAAATGACAATAAAATTGCTGTTTTAAACTTGCAAAAACATAGAAAAACGCTGTTTTGAACTATTCAAACTGACAAATTCATGTTTCTTTCGTGTGAAACGGCGATTTATGAGAAATGACGATAAAATTGCTGTTTTAAACTTGCAAAAACATAGAAAAACGCTGTTTTGAACTATTCAAACTGACAAATTCATGTTTCTTACGTTCCAAACGGTGGATTTTTGTGAAATCACGATAAAATTGCTGTTTTAAACTTGCAAAAACAAAGAAAAACGCTGTTTTCAACGATTCAAACTGACAAATTCATGTTTCTTCCGTGCGAAACGGCGATTTATGAGAAATGACGATAAAATTGCTGTTTTAAACTTGCAAAAACATAGAAAAACCCTGTTTTATCTATTCAAACTGACAAATTCATGTTTCTTACATTCCAAACGTTGGATTTTTGTGAAATCACGATAAAATTGCTGTTTTAAACTTGCAAAAACATTGAAAAACGCTGTTTTCAACTATTCAAACTAACAAATTCATGTTTCTTTCGTGCGAAACAGCGATTTATGAGAAATTACGATAAAATTGCTGTTTTAAACTTGCAAAAACATAGAAAAACGCTGTTTTGAACTATTCAAACTGACAAATTCATGTTTCTTTCGTGTGAAACGGCGATTTATGGAAAATGACGATAAAATTGCTGTTTTAAACTTGCAAAAACTTAGAAAAACCCTGTTTTGAACTATTCAAACTGACAAATTCATGTTTCTTTCGTGCGAAACGGCGATTTATGATAAATGACGATAAAATTGCTGTTTTAAACTTGCAAAAACATAGAAAAACGCTGTTTTGAACTATTCAAACTGACAAATTCATGTTTCTTTCATGTGAAACGGCGATTTATGAGAAATGACGATAAAATTGCTGTTTTAAACTTGCAAAAACATAGAAAAACGCTGTTTTGAACTATTCAAACTGACAAATTCATGTTTCTTTCGTGCGAAACGGCGATTTATGAGAAATGACGATAAAATTGCTGTTTTAAACTTGCAAAAACATTGAAAAACGCTGTTTTCAACTATTCAAACTGACAAATTCATGTTTCTTCCGTGCGAAACGGCGATTTATGAGAAATTACGATAAAATTGCTGTTTTAAACTTGCAAAAACATAGAAAAACGCTGTTTTGAACTATTCAAACTGACAAATTCATGTTTCTTTCGTGTGAAACGGCGATTTATGAGAAATGACGATAAAATTGCTGTTTTAAACTTGCAAAAACTTAGAAAAACCCTGTTTTGAACTATTCAAACTGACAAATTCATGTTTCTTTCGTGCGAAACGGCGATTTATGATAAATGACGATAAAATTGCTGTTTTAAACTTGCAAAAACATAGAAAAACGCTGTTTTGAACCATTCAAACTGACAAATTCATGTTTCTTTCGTCTGAAACGGCGATTTATGAGAAATGACGATAAAATTGTTCTTTTAAACTTGCAAAAACATAGAAAAACGCTGTTTTGAACTATTCAAACTGACAAATTCATGTTTCTTTCGTGCGAAACGGCGATTTATGAGAAATGACGATAAAATTGCTGTTTTAAACCTGCAAAAACATTGAAAAACGCTGTTTTCAACTATTCAAACTGACATATTCATGTTTCTTCCGTGCGAAACGGCGATTTATGAGAAATTACGATAAAATTGCTGTTTTAAACTTGCAAAAACATAGAAAAACGCTGTTTTGAACTATTTAAACTGACAAATTCATGTTTCTTACGTTCCAAACGGTGGATTTTTGTGAAATCACGATAAAATTGCTGTTTTAAACTTGCAAAAACAAAGAAAAACGCTGTTTTCAACGATTCAAACTGACAAATTCATGTTTCTTCCGTGCGAAACGGCGATTTATGAGAAATGACGATAAAATTGCTGTTTTAAACTTGCAAAAACATAGAAAAACCCTGTTTTATCTATTCAAACTGACAAATTCATGTTTCTTACATTCCAAACGTTGGATTTTTGTGAAATCACGATAAAATTGCTGTTTTAAACTTGCAAAAACATTGAAAAACGCTGTTTTCAACTATTCAAACTGACAAATTCATGTTTCTTTCGTGCGAAACAGCGATTTATGAGAAATTACGATAAAATTGCTGTTTTAAACTTGCAAAAACATAGAAAAACGCTGTTTTGAACTATTCAAACTGACAAATTCATGTTTCTTTCGTGTGAAACGGCGATTTATGGAAAATGACGATAAAATTGCTGTTTTAAACTTGCAAAAACTTAGAAAAACCCTGTTTTGAACTATTCAAACTGACAAATTCATGTTTCTTTCGTGCGAAACGGCGATTTATGATAAATGACGATAAAATTGCTGTTTTAAACTTGCAAAAACATAGAAAAACGCTGTTTTGAACTATTCAAACTGACAAATTCATGTTTCTTTCATGTGAAACGGCGATTTATGAGAAATGACGATAAAATTGCTGTTTTAAACTTGCAAAAACATTGAAAAACGCTGTTTTCAACTATTCAAACTGACAAATTCATGTTTCTTCCGTGCGAAACGGCGATTTATGAGAAATTACGATAAAATTGCTGTTTTAAACCTGCAAAAACATTGAAAAACGCTGTTTTCAACTATTCAAACTGACATATTCATGTTTCTTCCGTGCGAAACGGCGATTTATGAGAAATGACGATAAAATTGCTGTTTTAAACTTGCAAAAACATAGAAAAACGCTGTTTTGAACTATTCAAACTGACAAATTCATGTTTCTTTCGTGTGAAACGGCGATTTATGAGAAATGACGATAAAATTGCTGTTTTAAACTTGCAAAAACTTAGAAAAACCCTGTTTTGAACTATTCAAACTGACAAATTCATGTTTCTTTCGTGCGAAACGGCGATTTATAATAAATGACGATAAAATTGCTGTTTTAAACTTGCAAAAACATAGAAAAACGCTGTTTTGAACCATTCAAACTGACAAATTCATGTTTCTTTCGTCTGAAACGGCGATTTATGAGAAATGACGATAAAATTGCTGTTTTAAACTTGCAAAAACATAGAAAAACGCTGTTTTGAACTATTCAAACTGACAAATTCATGTTTCTTTCGTGCGAAACGGCGATTTATGAGAAATGACGATAAAATTGCTGTTTTAAACCTGCAAAAACATTGAAAAACGCTGTTTTCAACTATTCAAACTGACATATTCATGTTTTTTCCGTGCGAAACGGCGATTTATGAGAAATGACGATAAAATTGCTGTTTTAAACTTGCAAAAACATAGAAAAACGCTGTTTTGAACTATTCAAACTGACAAATTCATGTTTCTTTCGTGTGAAACGGCGATTTATGCGAAATGACGATAAAATTGCTGTTTTAAACTTGCAAAAACTTAGAAAAACCCTGTTTTGAACTATTCAAACTGACAAATTCATGTTTCTTTCGTGCGAAACGGCGATTTATGATAAATGACGATAAAATTGCTGTTTTTAACTTGCAAAAACATAGAAAAACGCTGTTTTGAACTATTCAAACTGACAAATTCATGTTTCTTTCGTGTGAAACGGCGATTTATGAGAAATGACGATAAAATTGCTGTTTTAAACTTGCAAAACCATAGAAAAACCCTGTTTTGAACTATTCAAACTGACAAAATCATATTTCTTACGTTCCAAACGGTGGATTTTTGTGAAATCACGATAAAATTGCTGTTTTAAACTTGCAAAAACATTGAAAAACGCTGTTTTCAACTATTCAAACTGACAAATTCATGTTTCTTCCGTGCGAAACGGCGATTTATGAGAAATTACGATAACATTGCTGTTTTAAACTTGCAAAAACATAGAAAAACGCTGTTTTGAACTATTCAAACTGACAAATTCATGTTTCTTTCGTGTGAAACGGTGATTTATGAGAAATGACGATAAAATTGCTGTTTTAAACTTGCAAAACCATAGAAAAACCCTGTTTTGAACTATTCAAACTGACAAATTCATGTTTCTTACGTTCCAAACGGTGGATTTTTGTGAAATCACGATAAAATTGCTGTTTTAAACTTGCAAAAACATTGAAAAACGCTGTTTTCAACTATTCAAACTGACAAATTCATGTTTCTTCCGTGCGAAACGGCGATTTATGAGAAATTACGATAAAATTGCTGTTTTAAACTTGCAAAAACATAGAAAAACGCTGTTTTGAACTATTCAAACTGACAAGTTCATGTTTCTTTCGTGTGAAACGGCGATTTATGAGAAATGACGATAAAATTGCTGTTTTAAACTTGCAAAAACATAGAAAAACGCTGTTTTGAACTATTCAAACTGACAAATTCATGTTTCTTACATTCCAAACGGCGATTTATGAGAAATGACGATAAAATTGCTGTTTTAAACTTGCAAAAACTTAGAAAAACCCTGTTTTGAACTATTCAAACTGACAAATTCATGTTTCTTTCGTGCGAAACGGCGATTTATGATAAATGACGATAAAATTGCTGTTTTAAACTTGCAAAAACATAGAAAAACGCTGTTTTGAACTATTCAAACTGACAAATTCATGTTTCTTTCGTGTGAAACGGCGATTTATGAGAAATGACGATAAAATTGCTGTTTTAAACTTGCAAAAACATAGAAAAACGCTGTTTTGAACTATTCAAACTGACAAATTCATGTTTCTTTCGTGCGAAACGGCGATTTATGAGAAATGACGATAAAATTGCTGTTTTAAACTTGCAAAAACATTGAAAAACGCTGTTTTCAACTATTCAAACTGACAAATTCATGTTTCTTCCGTGCGAAACGGCGATTTATGAGAAATTACGATAAAATTGCTGTTCTAAACTTGCAAAAACATAGAAAAACGCTGTTTTGAACTATTCAAACTGACAAATTCATGTTTCTTTCGTGTGAAACGGCGATTTATGAGAAATGACGATAAAATTGCTGTTTTAAACTTGCAAAAACTTAGAAAAACCCTGTTTTGAACTATTCAAACTGACAAATTCATGTTTCTTTCGTGCGAAACGGCGATTTATGATAAATGACGATAAAATTGCTGTTTTAAACTTGCAAAAACATAGAAAAACGCTGTTTTGAACTATTCAAACTGACAAATTCATGTTTCTTTCGTGTGAAACGGCGATTTATGAGAAATGACGATAAAATTGCTGTTTTAAACTTGCAAAACCATAGAAAAACCCTGTTTTGAACTATTCAAACTGACAAATTCATGTTTCTTACGTTCCAAACGGTGGATTTTTGTGAAATCACGATAAAATTGCTGTTTTAAACTTGCAAAAACATTGAAAAACGCTGTTTTCAACTATTCAAACTGACAAATTCATGTTTCTTCCGTGCGAAACGGCGATTTATGAGAAATTACGATAAAATTGCTGTTTTAAACTTGCAAAAACATAGAAAAACGCTGTTTTGAACTATTCAAACTGACAAATTCATGTTTCTTTCGTGTGAAACGACGATTTATGAGAAATGACGATAAAATTGCTGTTTTAAACTTGCAAAAACTTAGAAAAACCCTGTTTTGAACTATTCAAACTGACAAATTCATGTTTCTTTCGTGCGAAACGGCGATTTATGATAAATGACAATAAAATTGCTGTTTTTAACTTGCAAAAACATAGAAAAACGCGGTTTTGAACTATTCAAACTGACAAATTCATGTTTCTTTCGTGTGAAACGGCGATTTATGAGAAATGACGATAAAATTGCTGTTTTAAACTTGCAAAAACATAGAAAAACGCTGTTTTGAACTATTCAAACTGACAAATTCATATTTCTTACGTTCCAAACGGTGGATTTTTGTGAAATCACGATAAAATTGCTGTTTTAAACTTGCAAAAACATAGAAAAACGCTGTTTTCAACTATTCAAACTGACAAATTCATGTTTCTTCCGTGCGAAACGGCGATTTATGAGAAATGACGATAAAATTGCTGTTTTAAACTTGCAAAAACATAGAAAAACCCTGTTTTTAACTATTCAAACTGACAAAATCATGTTTTTTCCGTGCGAAACGGCGATTTATGAGAAATTACGATAAAATTGCTGTTTTAAACTTGCAAAAACATTGAAAAACGCTGTTTTCAACTATTCAAACTGACAAATTCATGTTTCTTTCGTGCGAAACGGCGATTTATGAGAAATTACGATAAAATTGCTGTATTAAACTTGCAAAAACATAGAAAAACGCTGTTTTGAACTATTCAAACTGACAAATTCATGTTTCTTTCGTGTGAAACGGCGATTTATGGAAAATGACGATGAAATTGCTGTTTTAAACTTGCAAAAACTTAGAAAAACCCTGTTTTGAACTATTCAAACTGACAAATTCATGTTTCTTTCGTGCGAAACGGCGGTTTATGATAAATGACAATAAAATTGCTGTTTTTAACTTGCAAAAACATAGAAAAACGCGGTTTTGAACTATTCAAACTGACAAATTCATGTTTCTTTCGTGTGAAACGGCGATTTATGAGAAATGACGATAAAATTGCTGTTTTAAACTTGCAAAAACATAGAAAAACGCTGTTTTGAACTATTCAAACTGACAAATTCATATTTCTTACGTTCCAAACGGTGGATTTTTGTGAAATCACGATAAAATTGCTGTTTTAAACTTGCAAAAACATAGAAAAACGCTGTTTTCAACTATTCAAACTGACAAATTCATGTTTCTTCCGTGCGAAACGGCGATTTATGAGAAATGACGATAAAATTGCTGTTTTAAACTTGCAAAAACATAGAAAAACCCTGTTTTTAACTATTCAAACTGACAAAATCATGTTTTTTCCGTGCGAAACGGCGATTTATGAGAAATTACGATAAAATTGCTGTTTTAAACTTGCAAAAACATTGAAAAACGCTGTTTTCAACTATTCAAACTGACAAATTCATGTTTCTTTCGTGCGAAACGGCGATTTAGGAGAAATTACGATAAAATTGCTGTATTAAACTTGCAAAAACATAGAAAAACGCTGTTTTGAACTATTCAAACTGACAAATTCATGTTTCTTTCGTGTGAAACGGCGATTTATGGAAAATGACGATGAAATTGCTGTTTTAAACTTGCAAAAACTTAGAAAAACCCTGTTTTGAACTATTCAAACTGACAAATTCATGTTTCTTTCGTGCGAAACGGCGGTTTATGATAAATGACGATAAAATTGCTGTTTTAAACTTGCAAAAACATAGAAAAACGCTGTTTTGAACTATTCAAACTGACAAATTCATGTTTCTTTCATGTGAAACGGCGATTTATGAGAAATGAC
>CAWWDY010001154.1:0-31742 GCA_963942605.1 Poecilus cupreus | reverse complement strand
TTTTGCAAGTTTAAAAACAGCAATTTTATCGTTATTTCTCATAAATCGCCGTTTCACACGAAAGAAACATGAATTTGTCAGTTTGAATAGTTCAAAACAGCGTTTTTCTATGTTTTTGCAAGTTTAAAACAGCAATTTTATCGTCATTTCTCATAAATCGCCGTTTCACACGAAAGAAACATGAATTTGTCAGTTTGAATAGTTCAAAAGTGCGTTTTTCTATGTTTTTGCAAGTTTAAAACAGCAATTTTATCGTCATTTCTCAAAAATCCACCGGTTTGAACGAAAGAAACCTGAATTTATCAGTTTGAATAGTTAAAAACAGCGTTTTTCTATGTTTTTGCAAGTTTAAAACAGCAATTTTATCGTCATTTCTCATAAATCGCCGTTTCACACGAAAGAAACATGAATTTGTCAGTTTGAATAGTTCAAAACAGCGTTTTTCTATGTTTTTGCAAGTTTAAAACAGCAATTTTATCGTCATTTCTCATAAATCGCCGTTTCACACGAAAGAAACATGAATTTGTCAGTTTGAATAGTTCAAAACAGCGTTTTTCTATGTTTTTGCAAGTTTAAAACAGCAATTTTATCGTCATTTCTCATAAATCGCCGTTTCACACGAAAGAAACATGAATTTGTCAGTTTGAATAGTTGAAAACTGCGTTTTTCTATGTTTTTGCAAGTTTAAAACAGCAATTTTATCGCCATTTCTCATAAATCGCCGTTTCACACGAAAGAAACATGAATTTGTCAGTTTGAATAGTTCAAAACAGCGTTTTTCTATGTTTTTTCAAGTTTAAAACAGCAATTTTATCGTCATTTCTCATAAATCGCCGTTTCACACGAAAGAAACGAATTTGTCAGTTTAAATAGTTCAAAACAGCGTTTTTCTATGTTTTTGCAAGTTTAAAACAGCAATTTTATCGTCATTTCTCATAAATCGCCGTTTCACACGAAAGAAACATGAATTTGTCAGTTTGAATAGTTCAAAACAGCGTTTTTATATGTTTTTGCAAGTTTAAAACAGCAATTTTATCGTCATTTCTCATAAATCGCCGTTTCACACGAAAGAAACATGAATTTGTCAGTTTGAATAGTTCAAAACAGCGTTTTTCTATGTTTTTGCAAGTTTAAAACAGCAATTTTATCGTCATTTCTCATAAATCGCCGTTTCACACGAAAGAAACATGAATTTGTCAGTTTGAATAGTTCAAAACTGCGTTTTTCTATGTTTTTGCAAGTTTAAAACAGCAATTTTATCGTCATTTCTCATAAATCGCCGTTTCACACGAAAGAAACATGAATTTATCAGTTTGAATAGTTGAAAACTGCGTTTTTCTATGTTTTTGCAAGTTTAAAACAGCAATTTTATCGCCATTTCTCATAAATCGCCGTTTCACACGAAAGAAACATGAATTTGTCAGTTTGAATAGTTCAAAACAGCGTTTTTCTAAGTTTTTGCGAGTTTAAAACAGCAATTTTATCGTCATTTCTCATAAATCGCCGTTTCACACGAAAGAAACATGAATTTATCAGTTTGAATAGTTGAAAACAGCGTTTTTCTATGTTTTTGCAAGTTTAAAACAGCAATTTTATCGTCATTTCTCATAAATCGCCGTTTCGCACGAAAGAAACATGAATTTGTCAGTTTGAATAGTTGAAAACAGCGTTTTTCTATGTTTTTGCAAGTTTAAAACAGCAATTTTATCGTCATTTCTCATAAATCGCCGTTTCACACGAAAGAAACATGAATTTGTCAGTTTGAATAGTTCAAAACAGCGTTTTTCTATGTTTTTGCAAGTTTAAAACAGCAATTTTATCGTCATTTCTCATAAATCGCCGTTTCACACAAAAGAAACATGAATTTGTCAGTTTGAATAGTTCAAAACAGCGTTTTTCTATGTTTTTGCAAGTTTAAAACAGCAATTTTATCGTCATTTCTCATAAATCGCCGTTTCGCACGAAAGAAACATGAATTTTTCAGTTTGAATAGTTCAAAACAGCGTTTTTCTATGTTTTTACAAGTTTAAAACAGCAATTTTATCGTGATTTCTCAAAAATCCACCGGTTTGAACGAAAGAAACCTGAATTTATCAGTTTGAATAGTTAAAAACAGCGTTTTTCTATGTTTTTGCAAGTTTAAAACAGCAATCTTATCGTCATTTCTCATAAATCGCCGTTTCACACGAAAGAAACGAATTTGTCAGTTTGAATAGTTCAAAACAGCGTTTTTCTATGTTTTTGCAAGTTTAAAACAGCAATTTTATCGTCATTTCTCATAAATCGCCGTTTCACACGAAAGAAACATGAATTTGTCAGTTTGAATAGTTCAAAACAGCGTTTTTATATGTTTTTGCAAGTTTAAAACAGCAATTTTATCGTCATTTCTCATAAATCGCCGTTTCACACGAAAGAAACATGAATTTGTCAGTTTGAATAGTTCAAAACAGCGTTTTTCTATGTTTTTGCAAGTTTAAAACAGCAATTTTATCGTCATTTCTCATAAATCGCCGTTTCACACGAAAGAAACATGAATTTGTCAGTTTGAATAGTTCAAAACTGCGTTTTTCTATGTTTTTGCAAGTTTAAAACAGCAATTTTATCGTCATTTCTCATAAATCGCCGTTTCACACGAAAGAAACATGAATTTATCAGTTTGAATAGTTGAAAACTGCGTTTTTCTATGTTTTTGCAAGTTTAAAACAGCAATTTTATCGCCATTTCTCATAAATCGCCGTTTCACACGAAAGAAACATGAATTTGTCAGTTTGAATAGTTCAAAACAGCGTTTTTCTAAGTTTTTGCGAGTTTAAAACAGCAATTTTATCGTCATTTCTCATAAATCGCCGTTTCACACGAAAGAAACATGAATTTGTCAGTTTGAATAGTTCAAAACAGCGTTTTTCTATGTTTTTGCAAGTTTAAAACAGCAATTTTATCGTCATTTCTCATAAATCGCCGTTTCACACGAAAGAAACATGAATTTGTCAGTTTGAATAGTTCAAAACAGCGTTTTTCTATGTTTTTGCAAGTTTAAAACAGCAATTTTATCGTCATTTCTCATAAATCGCCGTTTCGCACGAAAGAAACATGAATTTTTCAGTTTGAATAGTTCAAAACAGCGTTTTTCTATGTTTTTACAAGTTTAAAACAGCAATTTCATCGTGATTTCTCAAAAATCCACCGGTTTGAACGAAAGAAACCTGAATTTATCAGTTTGAATAGTTAAAAACAGCGTTTTTTTATGTTTTTGCAAGTTTAAAACAGCAATTTTATCGTCATTTCTCATAAATCGCCGTTTCACACGAAAGAAACATGAATTTGTCAGTTTGAATAGTTCAAAACAGCGTTTTTCTATGTTTTTGCAAGTTTAAAACAGCAATTTTATCGTCATTTCTCATAAATCGCCGTTTCACACGAAAGAAACATGAATTTATCAGTTTGAATAGTTGAAAACAGCGTTTTTCTATGTTTTTGCAAGTTTAAAACAGCAATTTTATCGTCATTTCTCATAAATCGCCGTTTCACACGAAAGAAACGAATTTGTCAGTTTGAATAGTTCAAAACAGCGTTTTTCTATGTTTTTGCAAGTTTAAAACAGCAATTTTATCGTTATTTCTCATAAATCGCCGTTTCACACGAAAGAAACATGAATTTGTCAGTTTGAATAGTTCAAAACAGCGTTTTTCTATGTTTTTGCAAGTTTAAAACAGCAATTTTATCGTCATTTCTCATAAATCGCCGTTTCACACGAAAGAAACATGAATTTGTCAGTTTGAATAGTTCAAAAGTGCGTTTTTCTATGTTTTTGCAAGTTTAAAACAGCAATTTTATCGTCATTTCTCAAAAATCCACCGGTTTGAACGAAAGAAACCTGAATTTATCAGTTTGAATAGTTAAAAACAGCGTTTTTCTATGTTTTTGCAAGTTTAAAACAGCAATTTTATCGTCATTTCTCATAAATCGCCGTTTCACACGAAAGAAACATGAATTTGTCAGTTTGAATAGTTCAAAACAGCGTTTTTCTATGTTTTTGCAAGTTTAAAACAGCAATTTTATCGTCATTTCTCATAAATCGCCGTTTCACACGAAAGAAACATGAATTTATCAGTTTGAATAGTTGAAAACAGCGTTTTTCTATGTTTTTGCAAGTTTAAAACAGCAATTTTATCGTCATTTCTCATAAATCGCCGTTTCACACGAAAGAAACGAATTTGTCAGTTTGAATAGTTCAAAACAGCGTTTTTCTATGTTTTTGCAAGTTTAAAACAGCAATTTTATCGTTATTTCTCATAAATCGCCGTTTCACACGAAAGAAACATGAATTTGTCAGTTTGAATAGTTCAAAACAGCGTTTTTCTATATTTTTGCAAGTTTAAAACAGCAATTTTATCGTCATTTCTCATAAATCGCCGTTTCACACGAAAGAAACATGAATTTGTCAGTTTGAATAGTTCAAAACTGCGTTTTTCTATGTTTTTGCAAGTTTAAAACAGCAATTTTATCGTCATTTCTCATAAATCGCCGTTTCACACGAAAGAAACATGAATTTATCTGTTTGAATAGTTGAAAACTGCGTTTTTCTATGTTTTTGCAAGTTTTAAAACAGCAATTTTATCGTCATTTCTCATAAATCGCCGTTTCACACGAAAGAAACATGAATTTGTCAGTTTGAATAGTTCAAAACAGCGTTTTTCTATGTTTTTGCAAGTTTAAAACAGCAATTTTATCGTAATTTCTCATAAATCGCCGTTTCACACGAAAGAAACATGAATTTATCAGTTTGAATAGTTGAAAACAGCGTTTTTCTATGTTTTTGCAAGTTTAAAACAGCAATTTTATCGTCATTTTTCATAAATCGCCGATTCGCACGAAAGAAACATGAATTTGTCAGTTTGAATAGTTGAAAACAGCGTTTTTCTATGTTTTTGCAAGTTTAAAACAGCAATTTTATCGTCATTTCTCATAAATCGCCGTTTCACACGAAAGAAACATGAATTTGTTAGTTTGAATAGTTCAAAACAGCGTTTTTCTATGTTTTTGCAAGTTTAAAACAGCAATTTTATCGTCATTTCTCATAAATCGCCGTTTCGCACGAAAGAAACATAAATTTTTTCAGTTTGAATAGTTCAAAACAGCGTTTTTCTATGTTTTTACAAGTTTAAAACAGCAGTTTTATCGTGTATTCTCAAAAATCCACCGGTTTGAACGAAAGAAACATGAATTTGTCAGTTTGAATAGTTCAAAACAGCGTTTTACTATGTTCTTACCAGTTTAAAACAGCAATTTTATCGTCATTTCTCATAAATCGCCGTTTCACACGAAAGAAACATGAATTTGTCAGTTTGAATAGTTCAAAACAGCGTTTTTCTATGTTTTTGCAAGTTCAAAACAGCAATTTTATCGTCATTTCTCATAAATCGCCGTTTCACACTAAAGAAACATGAATTTATCAGTTTAAATAGTTGAAAACTGCGTTTTTCTATGTTTTTGCAGTTTAAAACAGCAATTTTATCGTCATTTCTCATAAATCGCCGTTTCGAACGAAAGAAACCTGAATTTATCAGTTTGAATAGTTAAAAACAGCATTTTTCTATGTTTTTGCAAGTTTAAAACAGCAATTTTATCGTCATTTCTCATAAATCGCCGTTTCACACGAAAGAAACATGAATTTGTCAGTTTGAATAGTTCAAAACAGGGTTTTTCTATGTTTTTGCAAGTTTAAAACACCAGTTTTATCGTGATTTCACAAAAATCCACCCTTTCAAACGAAAGAAACCTGAATTTATCAGTTTAAATATTTAAAAACAGCGTTTTTTTATGTTTTTGCAAGTTTAAAACAGCAATTTTATCGTCATTTCTCATAAATCGCCGTTTCACACGAAAGAAACATGAATAGTTTAAAACAGCGTTTTTCTATGTTTTTGCAAGTTTAAAACAGCAATTTTATCGTCATTTCTCATAAATCGCCGTTTCACACGAAAGAAACATGAATTTATCAGTTTGAATAGTTCAAAACAGCGTTTTTCTATGTTTTTGCAAGTTTAAAACAGCAATTTTATAGTCATTTCTCATAAATCGCCGTTTCACACGAAAGAAACATGAATTTGTCAGTTTGAATAGTTCCAAACAGCGTTTTTTCTATGTTTTTGCAAGTTTAAAACAGCAATTTTATCGTCATTTCTCATAAATCGCCGTTTCACACGAAAGAAACATGAATTTGTCAGTTTGAATAGTTCAAAACAGCGATTTTCTATGTTTTTGCAAGTTTAAAACAGCAATTTTATCGTCATTTCTCATAAATCGCCGTTTCACACGAAAGAAATATGAATTTATCAGTTTGAATAGTTGAAAACTGCGTATTTCTATGTTTTTGCAAGTTTAAAACAGCAATTTTATCGTCATTTCTCATAAATCGCCGTTTCACACGAAAGAAACATGAATTTATCAGTTTGAATAGTTGAAAACAGCGTTTTTCTATGTTTTTGCAAGTTTAAAACAGCAATTTTATCGTCATTTCTCATAAATCTCCGTTTCGCACGAAAGAAACATGAATTTGTCAGCTTGAATAGTTGAAAACAGCGTTTTTCTATGTTTTTGCAAGTTTAAAACAGCAATTTTATCGTCATTTCTCATAAATCGCCGTTTCACACGAAAGACACATGAATTTATCAGTTTGAATAGTTGAAAACAGCGTTTTTCTATGTTTTTGCAAGTTTAAAACAGCAATTTTATCGTCATTTCTCATAAATCGCCGTTTCGCACGAAAGAAACATGAATTTGTCAGTTTGAGTAGTTGAAAACAGCGTTTTTCTATGTTTTTGCAAGTTTAAAACAGCAATTTTATCGTCATTTCTCATAAATCGCCGTTTCACACGAAAGAAACATAAATTTGTCAGTTTGAATAGTTCAAAACAGGGTTTTTCTATGTTTTTGCAAAGTTTAAAACAGCAGTTTTATCGTGATTTCACAAAAATCCACCCTTTCGAACGAAAGAAACCTGAATTTATCAGTTTGAATAGTTAAAAACAGCATTTTTCTATGTTTTTGCAAGTTTAAAACAGCAATTTTATCGTCATTTCTCATAAATCGCCGTTTCACACGAAAGAAACATGAATTTGTCAGTTTGAATAGTTCAAAACAGCGTTTTTCTATGTTTTTGCAAGTTTAAAACAGCAATTTTATCGTCATTTCTCATAAATCGCCGTTTCGCACGAAAGAAACATGAATTTGTCAGTTTGAATAGTTCAAAACAGCGTTTTTCTATGTTTTTGCAAGTTTAAAACAGCAGTTTTATCGTGATTTCACAAAAATCCACCGTTTCGAACGAAAGAAAACTGAATTTATCAGTTTGAATAGTTAAAAACAGCGTTTTTCTATGTTTTTGCAAGTTTAAAACAGCAATTTTATCGTCATTTCTCATAAATCGCCGTTTCACACGAAAGAAACATGAATTTGGCAGTTTGAATAGTTCAAAACAGCGTTTTTCTATGTTTTTGCAAGTTTAAAACAGCAATTTTATCGTCATTTCTCATAAATCGCCGTTTCACACGAAAGAAACATGAATTTGTCAGTTTGAATAGTTCAAAACTGGGTTTTTCTATGTTTTTGCAAGTTTAAAACAGCAGTTTTATCGTGATTTCACAAAAATCCACCCTTTCAAACGAAAGAAACCTGAATTTATCAGTTTGAATATTTAAAAACAGCGTTTTTTTATGTTTTTGCAAGTTTAAAACAGCAATTTTATCGTCATTTCTCATAAATCGCCGTTTCACACGAAAGAAACATGAATAGTTTAAAACAGCGTTTTTCTATGTTTTTGCAAGTTTAAAACAGCAATTTTATCGTCATTTCTCATAAATCGCCGTTTCACACGAAAGAAACATGAATTTGTCAGTTTGAATAGTTCAAAACAGCGTTTTTCTATGTTTTTGCAAGTTTAAAACAGCAATTTTATCGTCATTTCTCATAAATCGCCGTTTCACACGAAAGAAACATGAATTTGTCAGTTTGAATAGTTCAAAACAGCGTTTTTCTATGTTTTTCCAAGTTTAAAACAGCAATTTTATCGTCATTTCTCATAAATCGCTGTTTCACACGAAAGAAACATGAATTTGTCAGTTTGAATAGTTCAAAACAGCGTTTTTCTATGTTTTTGCAAGTTTAAAACAGCAATTTTATCGTCATTTCTCATAAATCGCCGTTTCACACGAAAGAAACATGAATTTATCAGTTTGAATAGTTCAAAACAGCGTTTTTCTATGTTTTTGCAAGTTTAAAACAGCAATTTTATAGTCATTTCTCATAAATCGCCGTTTCACACGAAAGAAACATGAATTTGTCAGTTTGAATAGTTCCAAACAGCGTTTTTCTATGTTTTTGCAAGTTTAAAACAGCAATTTTATCGTCATTTCTCATAAATCGCCGTTTCACACGAAAGAAACATGAATTTGTCAGTTTGAATAGTTCAAAACAGCGTTTTTCTATGTTTTTGCAAGTTTAAAACAGCAATTTTATCGTCATTTCTCATAAATCGCCGTTTTACACGAAAGAAACATGAATTTATCAGTTTGAAAGTTGAAAACAGCGTTTTTCTATGTTTTTGCAAGTTTAAAACAGCAATTTTATCGTTGTTTTTCATAAATCGCCATTACGCACGAAAGAAACATGAATTTATCAGGTTGAGTAGTTGAAAATAGCGTTTTTCTATGTTTTTGCAAGTTTAAAACAGCAATTTTATCGTCATTTCTCATAAATCGCCGTTTCGCACGAAAGAAACATGAATTTGTCAGCTTGAATAGTTGAAAACAGCGTTTTTCTATGTTTTTGCAAGTTTAAAACAGCAATTTTATCGTCATTTCTCATAAATCGCCGTTTCACACGAAAGAAACATAAATTTGTCAGTTTGAATAGTTCAAAACAGGGTTTTTCTATGTTTTTGCAAGTTTAAAACAGCAGTTTTATCGTGATTTCACAAAAATCCACCCTTTCGAACGAAAGAAACCTGAATTTATCAGTTTGAATAGTTAAAAACAGCGTTTTTCTATGTTTTTGCAAGTTTAAAACAGCAATTTTATCGTCATTTCTCATAAATTGCCGTTTCACACGAAAGAAACATGAATTTATCAGTTTGAATAGTTGAGAACAGCGTTTTTCTATGTTTTTGCAAGTTTAAAACAGCAATTTTATCGTCATTTCTCATAAATCGCCGTTTCACACGAAAGAAACATGAATTTGTCAGTTTGAATAATTCAAAACAGCGTTTTTCTATGTTCTTGCAAGTTTAAAACAGCAATTTTATCGTCATTTCTCATAAATCGCCGTTTCACATGAAAGAAACATGAATTTGTCAGTTTGAATAGTTCAAAACAGCGTTTTTCTATGTTTTTGCAAGTTTAAAACAGCAATTTTATCGTCATTTCTCATATATCGCCGTTTCACACGAAAGAAACATGAATTTGTCAGTTTGAATAGTTCAAAACAGCGTTTTTCTATGTTTTTGCAAGTTTAAAACAGCAATTTTATCGTCATTTCTCATAAATCGCCGTTTCACACGAAAGAAACATGAATTTGTCAGTTTGAATAGTTCAAAACAGCGTTTTTCTATGTTTTTGCAAGTTTAAAACAGCAATTTTATCGTCATTTCTCATAAATCGCCGTTTCACACGAAAGAAACATGAATTTGTCAGTTTGAATAGTTCAAAACAGCGTTTTTCTATGTTTTTGCAAGTTTAAAACAGCAATTTTATCGTCATTTCTCATAATTCGCCGTTTCACACGAAAGAAACATGAATTTATCAGTTTGAATAGTTGAAAACTGCGTTTTTCTATGTTTTTGCAAGTTTAAAACAGCAATTTTATCGTCATTTCTCATAAATTGCCGTTTCACACGAAAGAAACATGAATTTGTCAGTTTGAATAGTTCAAAACAGCGTTTTTCTATGTTTTTGCAAGTTTAAAACAGCAATTTTATCGTCATTTCTCATAAATCGCCGTTTCACACGGAAGAAACATGAATTTATCAGTTTGAATAGTTGAAAACAGCGTTTTTCTATGTTTTTGCAAGTTTAAAACAGTAATTTTATCGTCATTTCTTATAAATCGCCGTTTCGCACGAAAGAAACATGAATTTGTCAGTTTGAATAGTTGAAAACAGCGTTTTTCTATGTTTTTGCAAGTTTAAAACAGCAATTTTATCGTCATTTCTCATAAATCGCCGTTTCACACGAAAGAAACATAAATTTGTCAGTTTGAATAGTTCAAAACAGGGTTTTTCTATGTTTTTGCAAGTTTAAAACAGCAGTTTTATCGTGATTTCACAAAAATCCACCCTTTCGAACGAAAGAAACCTGAATTTATCAGTTTGAATAGTTAAAAACAGCGTTTTTCTATGTTTTTGCAAGTTGAAAACAGCAATTTTATCGTCATTTCTCATAAATCGCCGTTTCACACGAAAGAAACATAAATTTATCAGTTTGAATAGTTGAAAACAGCGTTTTTCTATGTTTTTGCAAGTTTAAAACAGCAATTTTATCGTCATTTCTCATAAATCGCCGTTTCACACGAAAGAAACATGAATTTGTCAGTTTGAATAGTTCAAAACAGCGTTTTTCTATGTTTTTGCAAGTTTAAAACAGCAATTTTATCGTTATTTCTCATAAACCGCTGTTTCGCACAAAAGAAACATGAATTTGTCAGTTTAAATAGTTCAAAACAGCGTTTTTCTATGTTTTTGCAAGTTTAAAACAGCAATTTTATCGTCATTTCTCATAAATCGCCGTTTCACACGAAAGAAACATGAATTTGTCAGTTTGAATAGTTCAAAACAGGGTTTTTCTATGTTTTTGCAAGTTTAAAACAGCAATTTTATCGTCATTTCTCATAAATCGCTGTTTCGCACGGAAGAAACATGAATTTATCAGTTTGAATAGTTAAAAACAGCGTTTTTCTATGTTTTTGCAAGTTGAAAACAGCAATTTTATCGTCATTTCTCATAAATCGCCGTTTCACACGAAAGAAACATAAATTTGTCAGTTTGAATAGTTCAAAACAGGGTTTTTCTATGTTTTTGCAAGTTTAAAACAGCAGTTTTATCGTGATTTCACAAAAATCCACCCTTTCGAACGAAAGAAACCTGAATTTATCAGATTGAATAGTTAAAAACAGCGTTTTTCTATGTTTTTGCAAGTTTAAAACAGCAATTTTATCGTCATTTCTCATAAATCGCCGTTTCACACGAAAGAAACATGAATTTGTCAGTTTGAATAGTTAAAAACAGCGTTTTTCTATGTTTTTGCAAGTTTAAAACAGCAATTTTATCGTGATTTCACAAAAATCCACCGTTTCGAACGAAAGAAACCTGAATTTATCAGTTTGAATAGTTAAAAACAGCGTTTTTCTATGTTTTTGCAAGTTCAAAACAGCAATTTTATCGTCATTTCTCATAAATCGCCGTTTCACACGAAAGAAACATGAATTTGTCAGTTTGAATAGTTCAAAACAGCGTTTTTCTATGTTTTTGCAAGTTTAAAACAGCAATTTTATCGCCATTTCTCATAAATCGCCGTTTCGCACGAAAGAAACATGAATTTGTCAGTTTGAATAGTTCAAAACAGCGTTTTTCTATGTTTTTGCAAGTTTAAAACAGCAGTTTTATCGTGATTTCACAAAAATCCACCGTTTCGAACGAAATAAACCTGAATTTATCAGTTTGAATAGTTAAAAACAGCGTTTTTCTATGTTTTTGCAAGTTTAAAACAGCAATTTTATCGTCATTTCTCATTAATCGCCGTATCACACAAAAGAAACATGAATTTGTCAGTTTGAATAGTTCAATACAGCGTTTTTCTATGTTTTTGCAAGTTTAAAACAGCAATTTTATCGTCATTTCTCATAAATCGCCGTTTCACACGAAAGAAACATGAATTTGTCAGTTTGTATAGTTCAAAACAGCGTTTTTCTATGTTTTTGCAAATTTAAAACAGCAATTTTATCGTCATTTCTCATAACTCGCCGTTTTACACGAAAGAAACCTGAATTTGTCAGTTTGAATAGTTCAAAACAGCGTTTTTCTATGTTTTTGCAAGTTTAAAACAGCAATTTTATCGTCATTTCTCATAAATCGCCGTTTCACACGAAAGAAACATGAATTTATCAGTTTGAATAGTTGAAAACAGCGTTTTTCTATGTTTTTGCAAGTTTAAAACAGCAATTTTACCGTCATTTCTCATTAATCGCCGTTTCACACGAAATAAACATGAATTTGTCAGTTTGAATAGTTCAAAATAGCGTTTTTCTATGTTTTTGCAAGTTTAAAACAGCAATTTTATCGTCATTTCTCATAAATCGCCGTTTCGCACGAAAGAAACATGAATTTGTCAGCTTGAATAGTTGAAAACAGCGTTTTTCTATGTTTTTGCAAGTTTAAAACAGCAATTTTATCGTCATTTCTCATAAATCGCCGTTTCACACGAAAGAAACATAAATTTGTCAGTTTGAATAGTTCAAAACAGGGTTTTTCTATGTTTTTGCAAGTTTAAAACAGCAGTTTTATCGTGATTTCACAAAAATCCACCCTTTTGAACGAAAGAAACCTGAATTTATCAGTTTGAATAGTTAAAAACAGCGTTTTTCTATGTTTTTGCAAGTTTAAAACAGCAATTTTATCGTCGTTTCTCATAAATTGCCGTTTCACACGAAAGAAACATGAATTTATCAGTTTGAATAGTTGAGAACAGCGTTTTTCTATGTTTTTGCAAGTTTAAAACAGCAATTTTATCGTCATTTCTCATAAATCGCCGTTTCACACGAAAGAAACATGAATTTGTCAGTTTGAATAATTCAAAACAGCGTTTTTCTATGTTCTTGCAAGTTTAAAACAGCAATTTTATCGTCATTTCTCATAAATCGCCGTTTCACACGAAAGAAACATGAATTTGTTAGTTTGAATAGTTCAAAACAGCGTTTTTCTATGTTTTTGCAAGTTTAAAACAGCAATTTTATCGTCATTTCTCATATATCGCCGTTTCACACGAAAGAAACATGAATTTGTCAGTTTGAATAGTTCAAAACAGCGTTTTTCTATGTTTTTGCAAGTTTAAAACAGCAATTTTATCGTCATTTCTCATAAATCGCCGTTTCACACGAAAGAAACATGAATTTGTCAGTTTGAATAGTTCAAAACAGCGTTTTTCTATGTTTTTGCAAGTTTAAAACAGCAATTTTATCGTCATTTTTCATAAATCGCCGTTTCACACGAAAGAAACATGAATTTGTCAGTTTGAATAGTTCAAAACAGCGTTTTTCTATGTTTTTGCAAGTTTAAAACAGCAATTTTATCGTCATTTCTCATAATTCGCCGTTTCACACGAAAGAAACATGAATTTATCAGTTTGAATAGTTGAAAACTGCGTTTTTCTATGTTTTTGCAAGTTTAAAACAGCAATTTTATCGTCATTTCTCATAAATTGCCGTTTCACACGAAAGAAACATGAATTTGTCAGTTTGAATAGTTCAAAACAGCGTTTTTCTATGTTTTTGCAAGTTTAAAACAGCAATTTTATCGTCATTTCTCATAAATCGCCGTTTCACACGGAAGAAACATGAATTTATCAGTTTGAATAGTTGAAAACAGCGTTTTTCTATGTTTTTGCAAGTTTAAAACAGTAATTTTATCGTCATTTCTTATAAATCGCCGTTTCGCACGAAAGAAACATGAATTTGTCAGTTTGAATAGTTGAAAACAGCGTTTTTCTATGTTTTTGCAAGTTTAAAACAGCAATTTTATCGTCATTTCTCATAAATCGCCGTTTCACACGAAAGAAACATAAATTTGTCAGTTTGAATAGTTCAAAACAGGGTTTTTCTATGTTTTTGCAAGTTTAAAACAGCAGTTTTATCGTGATTTCACAAAAATCCACCCTTTCGAACGAAAGAAACCTGAATTTATCAGTTTGAATAGTTAAAAACAGCGTTTTTCTATGTTTTTGCAAGTTGAAAACAGCAATTTTATCGTCATTTCTCATAAATCGCCGTTTCACACGAAAGAAACATAAATTTATCAGTTTGAATAGTTGAAAACAGCGTTTTTCTATGTTTTTGCAAGTTTAAAACAGCAATTTTATCGTCATTTCTCATAAATCGCCGTTTCACACGAAAGAAACATGAATTTGTCAGTTTGAATAGTTCAAAACAGCGTTTTTCTATGTTTTTGCAAGTTTAAAACAGCAATTTTATCGTTATTTCTCATAAACCGCTGTTTCGCACAAAAGAAACATGAATTTGTCAGTTTAAATAGTTCAAAACAGCGTTTTTCTATGTTTTTGCAAGTTTAAAACAGCAATTTTATCGTCATTTCTCATAAATCGCCGTTTCACACGAAAGAAACATGAATTTGTCAGTTTGAATAGTTCAAAACAGGGTTTTTCTATGTTTTTGCAAGTTTAAAACAGCAATTTTATCGTCATTTCTCATAAATCGCTGTTTCGCACGGAAGAAACATGAATTTATCAGTTTGAATAGTTAAAAACAGCGTTTTTCTATGTTTTTGCAAGTTGAAAACAGCAATTTTATCGTCATTTCTCATAAATCGCCGTTTCACACGAAAGAAACATAAATTTGTCAGTTTGAATAGTTCAAAACAGGGTTTTTCTATGTTTTTGCAAGTTTAAAACAGCAGTTTTATCGTGATTTCACAAAAATCCACCCTTTCGAACGAAAGAAACCTGAATTTATCAGATTGAATAGTTAAAAACAGCGTTTTTCTATGTTTTTGCAAGTTTAAAACAGCAATTTTATCCTCATTTCTCATAAATCGCCGTTTCACACGAAAGAAACATGAATTTGTCAGTTTGAATAGTTAAAAACAGCGTTTTTCTATGTTTTTGCAAGTTTAAAACAGCAATTTTATCGTGATTTCACAAAAATCCACCGTTTCGAACGAAAGAAACCTGAATTTATCAGTTTGAATAGTTAAAAACAGCGTTTTTCTATGTTTTTGCAAGTTCAAAACAGCAATTTTATCGTCATTTCTCATAAATCGCCGTTTCACACGAAAGAAACATGAATTTGTCAGTTTGAATAGTTCAAAACAGCGTTTTTCTATGTTTTTGCAAGTTTAAAACAGCAATTTTATCGCCATTTCTCATAAATCGCCGTTTCGCACGAAAGAAACATGAATTTGTCAGTTTGAATAGTTCAAAACAGCGTTTTTCTATGTTTTTGCAAGTTTAAAACAGCAGTTTTATCGTGATTTCACAAAAATCCACCGTTTCGAACGAAATAAACCTGAATTTATCAGTTTGAATAGTTAAAAACAGCGTTTTTCTATGTTTTTGCAAGTTTAAAACAGCAATTTTATCGTCATTTCTCATTAATCGCCGTATCACACAAAAGAAACATGAATTTGTCAGTTTGAATAGTTCAATACAGCGTTTTTCTATGTTTTTGCAAGTTTAAAACAGCAATTTTATCGTCATTTCTCATAAATCGCCGTTTCACACGAAAGAAACATGAATTTGTCAGTTTGTATAGTTCAAAACAGCGTTTTTCTATGTTTTTGCAAATTTAAAACAGCAATTTTATCGTCATTTCTCATAACTCGCCGTTTTACACGAAAGAAACCTGAATTTGTCAGTTTGAATAGTTCAAAACAGCGTTTTTCTATGTTTTTGCAAGTTTAAAACAGCAATTTTATCGTCATTTCTCATAAATCGCCGTTTCACACGAAAG
Organism: Poecilus cupreus; assembly: GCA_963942605.1. Taxonomy (NCBI): domain Eukaryota; kingdom Metazoa; phylum Arthropoda; class Insecta; order Coleoptera; family Carabidae; genus Poecilus; species Poecilus cupreus. The sequence continues at coordinate 16,013 of CAWWDY010001154.1, read as the reverse complement.
AAACATGAATTTATCAGTTTGAATAGTTGAAAACAGCGTTTTTCTATGTTTTTGCAAGTTTAAAACAGCAATTTTACCGTCATTTCTCATTAATCGCCGTTTCACACGAAATAAACATGAATTTGTCAGTTTGAATAGTTCAAAACAGCGTTTTTCTATGTTTTTGCAAGTTTAAAACAGCAGGTTTATCGTGATTTCACAAAAATCCACCCATTCGAACGAAAGAAACCTGAATTTATCAGTTTAAATAGTTAAAAACAGCGTTTTTCTATGTTTTTGCAAGTTTAAAACAGCAATTTTATCGTCATTTCTCATAAATCGCCGTTTCACACAAAAGAAACATGAATTTATCAGTTTAAATAGTTGAAAACAGCGTTTTTCTATGTTTTTGCAAGTTTAAAACAGCAATTTTATCGTCATTTCTCATAAATCGCCGTTTCACACGAAAGAAACATGAATTTGTCAGTTTGAATAGTTCAAAACAGCGTTTTTCTATGTTTTTGCAAGTTTAAAACAGCAATTTTATCGTCATTTCTCATAAATCGCCTTTTCACACGAAAGAAACATGAATTTGTCAGTTTGAATAGTTCAAAACAGCGTTTTTCTATGTTTTTGCAAGTTTAAAACAGCAATTTTATCGTCATTTCTCATAAATCGCCGTTTCACACGAAAGAAACATGAATTTATCAGTTTGAATAGTTGAAAACAGCGTTTTTCTATGTTTTTGCAAGTTTAAAACAGCAATTTTATCGTCATTTCTCATTAATCGCCGTTTCGCACGAAAGAAACATAAATTTGTCAGTTTGAATAGTTGAAAACAGCGTTTTTCTATGTTTTTGCAAGTTTAAAACAGCAATTTTATCGTCATTTCTCATAAATCGCCGTTTCACACGAAAGAAACATGAATTTGTCAGTTTGAATAGTTCAAAACAGCGTTTTTCTATGTTTTTGCAAGTTTAAAACAGCAATTTTATCGTCATTTCTCATAAATCGCCGTTTCGCACGAAAGAAACATGAATTTGTCAGTTTGAATAGTTCAAAACAGCGTTTTTCTATGTTTTTGCAAGTTTAAAACAGCAGTTTTATCGTGATTTCACAAAAATCCACCGTTTCGAACGAAAGAAACCTGAATTTATGAGTTTGAATAGTTAAAAACAGCGTTTTTCTATGTTTTTGCAAGTTTAAAACAGCAATTTTATCGTCATTTCTCATAAATCGCCGTTTCACACGAAAGAAACATGAATTTGTCAGTTTGAATAGTTCAAAACAGCGTTTTTCTATGTTTTTGCAAGTTTAAAACAGCAATTTTATCGTCATTCCTCATAAATCGCCGTTTCACACGAAAGAAACATGAATTTGTCAGTTTGAATAGTTTAAAACAGCGTTTTTCTATGTTTTTGCAAGTTTAAAACAGCAGTTTTATCGTGATTTCACAAAAATCCACCGTTTCGCACGAAAGAAACCTGAATTTATCAGTTTGAATAGTTAAAAACAGCGTTTTTCTATGTTTTTGCAAGTTTAAAACAGCAATTTTATCGTCATTTCTCATAAATCGCCGTTTCACACGAAAGAAACATGAATTTATCAGTTTGAATAGTTGAAAACAGCGTTTTTCTATGTTTTTGCAAGTTTAAAACAGCAATTTTATCGTCATTTCTCATAAATCGCCGTTTCACACGAAAGAAACATGAATTTGTCAGTTTGAATAGTTCAAAACAGCGTTTTTCTATGTTTTTGCAAGTTTAAAACAGCAGTTTTATCGTGATTTCACAAAAATCCACCGTTTCGAACGAAAGAAACCTGAATTTATCAGTTTGAATAGTTAAAAACAGCGTTTTTCTATGTTTTTGCAAGTTTAAAACAGCAATTTTATCGTCATTTCTCATAAATCGCCGTTTCACACGAAAGAAACATGAATTTGGCAGTTTGAATAGTTCAAAACAGCGTTTTTATATGTTTTTGCAAGTTTAAAACAGCAATTTTATCGTCATTTCTCATAAATCGCCGTTTCACACGAAAGAAACATGAATTTGTCAGTTTGAATAGTTCAAAACAGCGTTTTTCTATGTTTTTGCAAGTTTAAAACAGCAATTTTATCGTCATTTCTCATAAATCGCCGTTTCACACGAAAGAAACATGAATTTGGCAGTTTGAATAGTTCAAAACAGCGTTTTTATATGTTTTTGCAAGTTTAAAACAGCAATTTTATCGTCATTTCTCATTAATCGCCGTTTCGCACGAAAGAAACATAAATTTGTCAGTTTGAATAGTTGAAAACAGCGTTTTTCTATGTTTTTGCAAGTTTAAAACAGCAATTTTATCGTCATTTCTCATAAATCGCCGTTTCACACGAAAGAAACATGAATTTGTCAGTTTGAATAGTTCAAAACAGCGTTTTTCTATGTTTTTGCAAGTTTAAAACAGCAATTTTATCGTCATTTCTCATAAATCGCCGTTTCGCACGAAAGAAACATGAATTTGTCAGTTTGAATAGTTCAAAACAGCGTTTTTCTATGTTTTTGCAAGTTTAAAACAGCAGTTTTATCGTGATTTCACAAAAATCCACCGTTTCGAACGAAAGAAACCTGAATTTATGAGTTTGAATAGTTAAAAACAGCGTTTTTCTATGTTTTTGCAAGCTTAAAACAGCAATTTTATCGTCATTTCTCATAAATCGCCGTTTCACACGAAAGAAACATGAATTTGTCAGTTTGAATAGTTCAAAACAGCGTTTTTCTATGTTTTTGCAAGTTTAAAACAGCAATTTTATCGTCATTCCTCATAAATCGCCGTTTCACACGAAAGAAACATGAATTTGTTAGTTTGAATAGTTTAAAACAGCGTTTTTCTATGTTTTTGCAAGTTTAAAACAGCAGTTTTATCGTGATTTCACAAAAATCCACCGTTTCGCACGAAAGAAACCTGAATTTATCAGTTTGAATAGTTAAAAACAGCGTTTTTCTATGTTTTTGCAAGTTTAAAACAGCAATTTTATCGTCATTTCTCATAAATCGCCGTTTTACACGAAAGAAACATAAATTTGTCAGTTTGAATAGTTGAAAACAGCGTTTTTCTATGTTTTTGCAACTTTAAAACAGCAATTTCATCGTCATTTCTCATAAATCGCCGTTTCACACGAAAGAAACATGAAATTGTCAGTTTGAATAGTTCAAAACAGGGTTTTTCTATGTTTTTGCAAGTTTAAAACAGCAGTTTTATCGTCATTTCTCATAAATCGCCGTTTCACACGAAAGAAACATGAATTTGTCAGTTTGAATAGTTCAAAACAACGTTTTTCTATGTTTTTGCAAGTTTAAAACAGCAATTTTATCGTCATTTCTCATAAATCGCCGTTTCACACGAAAGAAACATGAATTTGTCAGTTTGAATAGTTCAAAACCGCGTTTTTCTAGGTTTTTGCAAATTTAAAACAGCAATTTTATCGTCATTTCTCATAAATCGCCGTTTCACACGAAAGAAACATGAATTTGTCAGTTTGAATAGTTCAAAACAGCGTTTTTCTATGTTTTTGCAAGTTTAAAACAGCAATTTTATCGTCATTTCTCATAAATCGCCATTTCACACAAAAGAAACATGAATTTATCAGTTTGAATAGTTGAAAACTGCGTTTTTCTATGTTTTTGCAAGTTTAAAACAGCAATTTTATCGTCATTTCTCATATATCGCCGTTTCACACGAAAGAAACATGAATTTGTCAGTTTGAATAGTTCAAAACAGCGTTTTTCTATGTTTTTGCAAGTTTAAAACAGCTATTTTATCGTCATTTCTCATAAATCGCCGTTTCACACGAAAGAAACATGAATTTGTCAGTTTGAATAGTTCAAAACAGCGTTTCACTATGTTCTTGCAAGTTTAAAACAGCAATTTTATCGTCATTTCTCATAAATCGCCGTTTCACACGAAAGAAACATGAATTTGTCAGTTTGAATATTTCAAAACAGCGTTTTTCTATGTTTTTGCAAGTTGAAAACAGCAATTTTATCGTCATTTCTCGTAAATCGCCGTTTCACACGAAAGAAACATGAATTTGTCAGTTTGAATAGTTCAAAACAGGTTTTTTCTATGTTTTTGCAAGTTTAAAACAGCAGTTTTATCGTGATTTCACAAAAATCCACCCTTTCGAACGAAAGAAACCTGAATTTATCAGTTTGAATAGTTAAAAACAGCGTTTTTCTATGTTTTTGCAAGTTTAAAACAGCAATTTTATCGTCATTTCTCATAAATCGTCGTTTCACACGAAAGAAACATGAATTTATCAGTTTGAATAGTTGAAAACAGCGTTTTTCTATGTTTTTGCAAGTTTAAAACAGCAATTTTATCGTCATTTCTCATAAATCGCCGTTTCACACGAAAGAAACATGAATTTTTCAGTTTGAATAGTTCAAAACAGCGTTTTTCTATGTTTTTGCAAGTTTAAAACAGCAATTTTATCGTCATTTCTCATAAATCGCCGTTTCACACGAAAGAAACATGAATTTGTCAGTTTGAATAGTTCAAAACAGCGTTTTTCTATGTTTTTGCAAGTTTAAAACAGCAATTTTATCGTCATTTCTCATAAATCGCCGTATCACACGAAAGAAACATGAATTTATCAGTTTGAATAGTTGAAAACTGCGTTTTTCTATGTTTTTGGAAGTTTAAAACAGCAATTTTATCGTCATTTCTCATAAATCGCCGTTTCACACGAAAGAAACATGAATTTGTCAGTTTGAATAGTTCAAAACAGGGTTTTACTATGTTCTTGCAAGTTTAAAACAGCAATTTTATCGTCATTTCTCATAAATCGCCGTTCCACACGAAAGAAACATGAATTTATCAGTTTGAATAGTTGAAAACAGCGTTTTTCTATGTTTTTGCAAGTTTAAAACAGCAATTTTATCGTCATTTCTCATAAATCGCCGTTTCACATGTAAGAAACATGAATTTGTCAGTTTGAATAGTTCAAAACAGCGTTTTTCAATGTTTTTGCAAGTTTAAAACAGCAATTTTATCGTCATTTCTCATAAATCGCCGTTTCACACGAAAGAAACATGAATTTGTCAGTTTGAATAGTTCAACACAGCGTTTTTCTATGTTTTTGCAAGTTTAAAACAGCAATTTTATCGTCATTTCTCATAAATCGCCGTTTCACACGAAAGAAACATGAATTTGTCAGTTTGAATAGTTCAAAACAGTGTTTTTCTATGTTTTTGCAAGTTTAAAACAGCAATTTTATCGTCATTTCTCATAAATCGCCGTTTCACACGAAAGAAACATGAATTTATCAGTTTGAATAGTTGAAAACAGCGTTTTTCTATGTTTTTGCAAGTTTAAAACAGCAATTTTATCGTCATTTCCCATAAATCGCCGTTTCACACGAAAGAAACATGAATTTGTCAGTTTGAATAGTTCAAAACAGCGTTTTTCTATGTTTTTGCAAGTTTAAAACAGCAGTTTTATCGTGATTTCACAAAAATCCACCGTTTCGAACGAAAGAAACCTGAATTTATCAGTTTGAATAGTTAAAAACAGCGTTTTTCTATGTTTTTGCAAGTTTAAAACAGCAATTTTATCGTCATTTCTCATAAATCGCCGTTTCACACGAAAGAAACATGAATTTGGCAGTTTGAATAGTTCAAAACAGCGCTTTTATATGTTTTTGCAAGTTTAAAACAGCAATTTTATCGTCATTTCTCATAAATCGCCGTTTCACACGAAAGAAACATGAATTTGTCAGTTTGAATAGTTCAAAACAGCGTTTTTCTATGTTTTTGCAAGTTTAAAACAGCAATTTTATCGTCATTTCTCATAAATCGCCATTTCACACGAAAGAAACATGAATTTGTCAGTTTGAATAGTTCAAAACAGCGTTTTTCTATGTTTTTGCAAGTTTAAAACAGCAATTTTATCGTCATTTCTCATAAATCGCCGTTTCAAACGAAAGAAACATGAATTTGTCAGTTTGAATAGTTCAAAACAGCGTTTTTCTATGTTTTTGCAAGTTTAAACAGCAATTTTATCGTCATTTCTCAAATCGCCGTTTCACACGAAAGAAACATGAATTTGTCAGTTTGAATAGTTCAAAACAGCGTTTTTCTATGTTTTTGCAAGTTAAAAACGGCAATTTTATCGTCATTTCTCATAAATCGCCGTTTCACACGAAATAAAAATGAATTTGTCAGTTTGAATAGTTCAAAACAGCGTTTTTCTATGTTTTTGCAAGTTTAAAACAGCAATTTTATCGTCATTTCTCATAAATCGCCGTTTCACACGAAAGAAACATGAATTTGTCAGTTTGAATAGTTCAAAACAGCGTTTTTCTATGTTTTTGCAAGTTTAAAACAGCAATTTTATCGTCATTTCTCATAAATCGCCGTTTCACACGAAAGAAACATGAATTTATCAGTTTGAATAGTTGAAAACAGCGTTTTTCTATGTTTTTGCAAGTTTAAAACAGCAATTTTATCGTCATTTCTCATAAATCGCCGTTTCACACGAAAGAAACATGAATTTGTCAGTTTGAATAGTTCAAAACAGCATTTTTCTATGTTTTTGCAAGTTTAAAACAGCAGTTTTATCGTGATTTCACAAAAATCCACCGTTTCGAACGAAAGAAACCTGAATTTATCAGTTTGAATAGTTAAAAACAGCGTTTTTCTATGTTTTTGCAAGTTTAAAACAGCAATTTTATCGTCATTTCTCATAAATCGCCGTTTCACACGAAAGAAACATGAATTTGGCAGTTTGAATAATTCAAAACAGCGTTTTTATATGTTTTTGCAAGTTTAAAACAGCAATTTTATCGTCATTTCTCATAAATCGCCGTTTCACACGAAAGAAACATGAATTTGTCAGTTTGAATAGTTCAAATCAGCGTTTTTCTATGTTTTTGCAAGTTTAAAACAGCAATTTTATCGTCATTTCTCATAAATCGCCATTTCACACGAAAGAAACATGAATTTGTCAGTTTGAATAGTTCAAAACAGCGTTTTTCTATGTTTTTGCAAGTTTAAAACAGCAATTTTATCGTCATTTCTCATAAATCGCCGTTTCACACGAAAGAAACATGAATTTGTCAGTTTGAATAGTTCAAAACAGCGTTTTTCTATGTTGTTGCAAGTTTAAAACAGCAATTTTATCGTCATTTCTCATAAATCGCCGTTTCACACGAAAGAAACATGAATTTATCAGTTTGATAGTTGAAAACAGCGTTTTTCTATGTTTTTGCAAGTTTAAAACAGCAATTTTATCGTCATTTCTCATAAATCGCCGTTTCGCACGAAAGAAACATGAATTTGTCAGTTTGAATAGTTGAAAACAGCGTTTTTCTATGTTTTTGCAAGTTTCAAACAGCAATTTTATCGTCATTTCTCATAAATCGCCGTTTCACACGAAAGAAACATGAATTTGTCAGTTTGAATAGTTCAAAACAGCGTTTTTCTATGTTTTTGCAAGTTTAAAACAGCAGTTTTATCGTGATTTCACAAAAATCCACCGTTTCGAACGAAAGAAACCGAATTTATCAGTTTGAATAGTTAAAAACAGCGTTTTTCTATGTTTTTGCAAGTTTAAAACAGCAATTTTATCGTCATTTCTCATAAATCGCCGTTTTACAGAAAAGAAACATGAATTTATCAGTTTGAATAGTTGAAAACAGCGTTTTTCTATGTTTTTGCAAGTTTAAAACAGCAATTTTATCGTCATTTCTCATAAATCGCCGTTTCGCACGAAAGAAACATGAATTTGTCAGTTTGAATAGTTCAAAACAGCGTTTTTCTATGTTTTTGCAAGTTTAAAACAGCAGTTTTATCGTGATTTCACAAAAATCCACCGTTTCGAACGAAAGAAAACTGAATTTATCAGTTTGAATAGTTAAAAACAGCGTTTTTCTATGTTTTTGCAAGTTTAAAACAGCAATTTTATCGTCATTTCTCATAAATCGCCGTTTCACACGAAAGAAACATGAATTTGTCAGTTTGAATAGTTCAAAACAGCGTTTTTCTATGTTTGTGCAAGTTTAAAACAGCAATTTTATCGTCATTTGTCATAAATCGCCGTTTCACACGAAAGAAACATGAATTTGTCAGTTTGAATAGTTCAAAACAGGGTTTTTCTATGTTTTTGCAAGTTTAAAACAGCAGTTTTATCGTGATTTCACAAAAATTAACCCTTTCGAACGAAAGAAACCTGAATTTATCAGTTTGAATAGTTAAAAACAGGGTTTTTCTATGTTTTTGCAAGTTTAAAACAGCAATTTTATCGTCATTTCTCATAAATCGCTGTTTCACACGAAAAAAACATGAATTTATCAGTTTGAATAGTTGAAAACAGCGTTTTTCTATGTTTTTGCAAGTTTAAAACAGCAATTTTATCGTCATTTCTCATAAATCGCCGTTTCGCACGAAAGAAACATGAATTTGTCAGTTTGAATATTTGAAAACAGCGTTTTTCTATGTTTTTGCAAGTTTCAAACAGCAATTTTATCGTCATTTCTCATAAATCGCCGTTTCACACGAAAGAAACATGAATTTGTCAGTTTGCATAGTTCAAAACAGCGTTTTTCTATGTTTTTGCAAGTTTAAAACAGCAGTTTTATCGTGATTTCACAAAAATCCACCGTTTCGAACGAAAGAAACCGAATTTATCAGTTTGAATAGTTAAAAACAGCGTTTTTCTATGTTTTTGCAAGTTTAAAACAGCAATTTTATCGTCATTTCTCATAAATCGCCGTTTCACACGAAAGAAACATGAATTTATCAGTTTGAATAGTTGAAAACAGCGTTTTTCTATGTTTTTGCAAGTTTAAAACAGCAATTTTATCGTCATTTCTCATAAATCGCCGTTTCACACGAAAGAAACATGAATTTGTCAGTTTGAATAGTTCAAAACAGCGTTTTTCTATGTTTTTGCAAGTTTAAAACAGCAGTTTTATCGTGATTTCACAAAAATCCACCGTTTCGAACGAAAGAAACCTGAATTTATCAGTTTGAATAGTTAAAAACAGCGTTTTTCTATGTTTTTGCAAGTTTAAAACAGCAATTTTATCGTCATTTCTCATAAATCGCCGTTTCACACGAAAGAAACATGAATTTGTCAGTTTGAATAGTTCAAAACAGCGTTTTTCTATGTTTTTGCAAGTTTAAAACAGCAATTTTATCGTCATTTCTCATAAATCGCCGTTTCGCACGAAAGAAACATGAATTTGTCAGTTTGAATAGTTCAAAACAGCGTTTTTCTATGTTTTTGCAAGTTTAAAACAGCAGTTTTATCGTGATTTCACAAAAATCCACCGTTTCGAACAAAAGAAAACTGAATTTATCAGTTTGAATAGTTAAAAACAGCGTTTTTCTATGTTTTTGCAAGTTTAAAACAGCAATTTTATCGTCATTTCTCATAAATCGCCGTTTCACACGAAAGAAACATGAATTTGTCAGTTTGAATAGTTCAAAACAGCGTTTTTCTATGTTTGTGCAAGTTTAAAACAGCAATTTTATCGTCATTTCTCATAAATCGCCGTTTCACACGAAAGAAACATGAATTTGTCAGTTTGAATAGTTCAAAACAGGGTTTTTCTATGTTTTTGCAAGTTTAAAACAGCAGTTTTATCGTGATTTCACAAAAATTAACCCTTTCGAACGAAAGAAACCTGAATTTATCAGTTTGAATATTTAAAAACAGGGTTTTTCTATGTTTTTGCAAGTTTAAAACAGCAATTTTATCGTCATTTCTCATAAATCGCCGTTTCACACGAAAGAAACATGAATAGTTGAAAACAGCGTTTTTCTATGTTTTTGCAAGTTTAAAACAGCAATTTTATAGTCATATCTCATAAATCGCCGTTTCACACGAAAGAAACATGAATTTGTCAGTTTGAATAGTTCAAAACAGCGTTTTTCTATGTTGTTGCAAGTTTAAAACAGCAATTTTATCGTCATTTCTCATAAATCGCCGTTTCACACGAAAGAAACATGAATTTATCAGTTTGAATAGTTGAAAACAGCGTTTTTCTATGTTTTTGCAAGTTTAAAACAGCAATTTTATCGTCATTTCTCATAAATCGCCGTTTCGCACGAAAGAAACCGAATTTATCAGTTTGAATAGTTAAAAACAGCGTTTTTCTATGTTTTTGCAAGTTTAAAACAGCAATTTTATCGTCATTTCTCATAAATCGCCGTTTCACACGAAAGAAACATGAATTTATTAGTTTGAATAGTTGAAAACAGCGTTTTTCTATGTTTTTGCAAGTTTAAACAGCAATTTTATCGTCATTTCTCATAAATCGCCGTTTCACACGAAAGAAACATGAATTTGTCAGTTTGAGTAGTTCAAAACAGCGTTTTTCTATGTTTTTGCAAGTTTAAAACAGCAATTTTATCGTCATTTCTCATAAATCGCCGTTTCACACGAAAGAAACATGAATTTGTCAGTTTGAATAGTTCAAAACAGCGTTTTTCTATGTTTTTGCAAGTTTAAAACAGCAATTTTATCGTCATTTCTCATAAATCGCCGTTTCACACGAAAGAAACATGAATTTGTCAGTTTGAATAGTTCAAAACAGCGTTTTTCTATGTTTTTGCAAGTTTAAAACAGCAATTTTATCGTCATTTCTCATAAATCACCGTTTCCAACGAAAGAAACATGAATTTGTCAGTTTGAATAGTTCAAAACAGGGTTTTTCTATGTTTTTGCAAGTTTAAAACAGCAGTTTTATCGTGATTTCACAAAAATCCACCCTTTCGAATGAAAGAAACCTGAATTTATCAGTTTGAATAGTTAAAAACAGCGTTTTTCTATGTTTTTGCAAGTTTAAAACTTCAATTTTATCGTCATTTCTCATAAATCGCCGTTTCACACAAAAGAAACATGAATATATCAGTTTGAATAGTTGAAAACAGCGTTTTTCTATGTTTTTGCAAGTTTAAAACAGCAATTTTATCGTCATTTCTCATAAATCGCCGTTTCACACGAAAGAAACATGAATTTGTCAGTTTGAATAGTTCAAAACAGCGTTTTTCTATGTTTTTGCAAGTTTAAAACAGCAATTTTATCGTCATTTCTCATAAATCGCCGTTTTACACGAAAGAAACATGAATTTGTCAGTTTGAATAGTTCAAAACAGCGTTTTTCTATGTTTTTGCAAGTTTAAAACAGCAATTTTATCGTCATTTCTCATATATCGCCGTTTCACACGAAAGAAACATGAATTTGTCAGTTTGAATAGTTCAAAACAGCGTTTTTCTATGTTTTTGCAAGTTTAAAACAGCAATTTTATCGTCATTTCTCATAAATCGCCGTTTCACACGAAAGAAACATGAATTTGTTAGTTTGAATAGTTCAAAACAGCGTTTTTCTATGTTTTTGCAAGTTTAAAACAGCAATTTTATCGTCATTTCTCATAAATCGCCGTTTCACACGAAAGAAACATGAATTTATCAGTTTGAATAGTTGAAAACTGCGTTTTTCTATGTTTTTGCAAGTTTAAAACAGCAATTTTACGTCATTTCTCATAAATCGCCGTTTCACACGAAAGAAACATGAATTTGTCAGTTTGAATAGTTGAAAACAGCGTTTTTCTATGTTTTTGCAAGTTTAAAACAGCAATTTTATCGTCACTTCTCATAAATCGCCGTTTCACACGAAAGAAACATGAATTTGTCAGTTTGAATAGTTCAAAACAGCGTTTTTCTATGTTTTTGCAAGTTTAAAACAGCAATTTTATCGTCATTTCTCATAAATCGCCGTTTCACACGAAAGAAACATGAATTTGTCAGTTTGAATAGTTCAAAACAGCGTTTTTCTATGTTTTTGCAAGTTTAAAACAGCAATTTTATCGTCATTTCTCATAAATCGCCGTTTCGCACGAAAGAAACATGAATTTGTCAGTTTGAATAGTTGAAAACAGCGTTTTTCTATGTTTTTGCAAGTTTAAAACAGCAATTTTATCGTCATTTCTCATAAATCGCCGTTTCACACGAAAGAAACATGAATTTGTCAGTTTGAATAGTTCAAAACAGCGTTTTTCTATGTTTTTGCAAGTTTAAAACAGCAGTTTTATCGTGATTTCACAAAAATCCACCGTTTCGAACGAAAGAAACCTGAATTTATCAGTTTGAATAGTTAAAAACAGCGTTTTTCTATGTTTTTGCAAGTTTAAAACAGCAATTTTATCGTCATTTCTCATAAATCGCCGTTTCACACGAAAGAAACATGAATTTGTCAGTTTGAATAGTTCAAAACAGCGTTTTTCTATGTTTTTGCAAGTTTAAAACAGCAGTTTTATCGTGATTTCACAAAAATCCACCGTTTCGAACGAAAGAAACCTGAATTTATCAGTTTGAATAGTTAAAAACAGCGTTTTTCTATGTTTTTGCAAGTTTAAAACAGCAATTTTATCGTCATTTCTCATAAATCGCCGTTTCACACGAAAGAAACATGAATTTATTAGTTTGAATAGTTGAAAACAGCGTTTTTCTATGTTTTTGCAAGTTTAAACAGCAATTTTATCGTCATTTCTCATAAATCGCCGTTTCACACGAAAGAAACATGAATTTGTCAGTTTGAGTAGTTCAAAACAGCGTTTTTCTATGTTTTTGCAAGTTTAAAACAGCAATTTTATCGTCATTTCTCATAAATCGCCGTTTCACACGAAAGAAACATGAATTTGTCAGTTTGAATAGTTCAAAACAGCGTTTTTCTATGTTTTTGCAAGTTTAAAACAGCAATTTTATCGTCATTTCTCATAAATCGCCGTTTCACACGAAAGAAACATGAATTTGTCAGTTTGAATAGTTCAAAACAGCGTTTTTCTATGTTTTTGCAAGTTTAAAACAGCAATTTTATCGTCATTTCTCATAAATCACCGTTTCCAACGAAAGAAACATGAATTTGTCAGTTTGAATAGTTCAAAACAGGGTTTTTCTATGTTTTTGCAAGTTTAAAACAGCAGTTTTATCGTGATTTCACAAAAATCCACCCTTTCGAATGAAAGAAACCTGAATTTATCAGTTTGAATAGTTAAAAACAGCGTTTTTCTATGTTTTTGCAAGTTTAAAACTTCAATTTTATCGTCATTTCTCATAAATCGCCGTTTCACACAAAAGAAACATGAATATATCAGTTTGAATAGTTGAAAACAGCGTTTTTCTATGTTTTTGCAAGTTTAAAACAGCAATTTTATCGTCATTTCTCATAAATCGCCGTTTCACACGAAAGAAACATGAATTTGTCAGTTTGAATAGTTCAAAACAGCGTTTTTCTATGTTTTTGCAAGTTTAAAACAGCAATTTTATCGTCATTTCTCATAAATCGCCGTTTTACACGAAAGAAACATGAATTTGTCAGTTTGAATAGTTCAAAACAGCGTTTTTCTATGTTTTTGCAAGTTTAAAACAGCAATTTTATCGTCATTTCTCATATATCGCCGTTTCACACGAAAGAAACATGAATTTGTCAGTTTGAATAGTTCAAAACAGCGTTTTTCTATGTTTTTGCAAGTTTAAAACAGCAATTTTATCGTCATTTCTCATAAATCGCCGTTTCACACGAAAGAAACATGAATTTGTTAGTTTGAATAGTTCAAAACAGCGTTTTTCTATGTTTTTGCAAGTTTAAAACAGCAATTTTATCGTCATTTCTCATAAATCGCCGTTTCACACGAAAGAAACATGAATTTATCAGTTTGAATAGTTGAAAACTGCGTTTTTCTATGTTTTTGCAAGTTTAAAACAGCAATTTTACGTCATTTCTCATAAATCGCCGTTTCACACGAAAGAAACATGAATTTGTCAGTTTGAATAGTTGAAAACAGCGTTTTTCTATGTTTTTGCAAGTTTAAAACAGCAATTTTATCGTCACTTCTCGTAAATCGCCGTTTCACACGAAAGAAACATGAATTTGTCAGTTTGAATAGTTCAAAACAGCGTTTTTCTATGTTTTTGCAAGTTTAAAACAGCAATTTTATCGTCATTTCTCATAAATCGCCGTTTCACACGAAAGAAACATGAATTTGTCAGTTTGAATAGTTCAAAACAGCGTTTTTCTATGTTTTTGCAAGTTTAAAACAGCAATTTTATCGTCATTTCTCATAAATCGCCGTTTCGCACGAAAGAAACATGAATTTGTCAGTTTGAATAGTTGAAAACAGCGTTTTTCTATGTTTTTGCAAGTTTAAAACAGCAATTTTATCGTCATTTCTCATAAATCGCCGTTTCACACGAAAGAAACATGAATTTGTCAGTTTGAATAGTTCAAAACAGCGTTTTTCTATGTTTTTGCAAGTTTAAAACAGCAGTTTTATCGTGATTTCACAAAAATCCACCGTTTCGAACGAAAGAAACCTGAATTTATCAGTTTGAATAGTTAAAAACAGCGTTTTTCTATGTTTTTGCAAGTTTAAAACAGCAATTTTATCGTCATTTCTCATAAATCGCCGTTTCACACGAAAGAAACATGAATTTGTCAGTTTGAATAGTTCAAAACAGCGTTTTTCTATGTTTTTGCAAGTTTAAAACAGCAGTTTTATCGTGATTTCACAAAAATCCACCGTTCGAACGAAAGAAACCTGAATTTATCAGTTTGAATAGTTAAAAACAGCGTTTTTCTATGTTTTTGCAAGTTTAAAACAGCAATTTTATCGTCATTTCTCATAAATCGCCGTTTCACACGAAAGAAACATGAATTTATTAGTTTGAATAGTTGAAAACAGCGTTTTTCTATGTTTTTGCGAATTTAAAACAGCAATTTTATCGTCATTTCTCATAAATCGCCGTTTCACACGAAAGAAACATGAATTTGTCAGTTTGAATAGTTCAAAACAGCGTTTTTTCTATGTTTTTGCAAGTTTAAAACAGCAATTTTATCGTCATTTCTCATAATCGCCGTTTCACACGAAAGAAACATGAATTTGTCAGTTTGAATAGTTCAAAACAGCGTTTTTCTATGTTTTTGCAAGTTTAAAACAGCAATTTTATCGTCATTTCTCATATATCGCCGTTTCACACGAAAGAAACATGAATTTGTCAGTTTGAATAGTTCAAAACAGCGTTTTTCTATGTTTTTGCAAGTTTAAAACAACAATTTTATCGTCATTTCTCATAAATCGCCGTTTCACACGAAAGAAACATGAATTTGTTAGTTTGAATAGTTCAAAACAGCGTTTTTCTATGTTTTTGCAAGTTTAAAACAGCAATTTTATCGTCATTTCTCATAAATCGCCTTTTCACACGAAAGAAACATGAATTTATCAGTTTGAATAGTTGAAAACTGCGTTTTTCTATGTTTTTGCAAGTTTAAAACAGCAATTTTATCGTCATTTCTCATAAATCGCCGTTTCACACGAAAGAAACATGAATTTGTCAGTTTGAATAGTTGAAAACAGCGTTTTTCTATGTTTTTGCAAGTTTAAAACAGCAATTTTATCGTCACTTCTCATAAATCGCCGTTTCACACGAAAGAAACATGAATTTGTCAGTTTGAATAGTTCAAAACCGCGTTTTTCTATGTTTTTGCAAGTTTAAAACAGCAGTTTTATCGTCATTTCTCATAAATCGCCGTTTCACACGAAAGAAACATGAATTTGTTAGTTTGAACAGTTCAAAACAGCGTTTTTCTATGTTTTTGCAAGTTTAAAACAGCAATTTTATCGTCACTTCTCATAAATCGCCGTTTCACACGAAAGAAACATGTATTTGTCAGTTTGAATAGTTCAAAACAGCGTTTTTCTATGTTTTTGCAAGTTTAAAACAGCAATTTTATCGTCATTTCTCATAAATCGCCGTTTCACACGAAAGAAACATGAATTTGTCAGTTTGAATAGTTCAAAACAGCGTATTTCTATGTTTTTGCAAGTTTAAAACAGCAATTTTATCGTCATTTCTCATAAATCGCCGTTTCACACGAAAGAAACATGAATTTGTTAGTTTGAACAGTTCAAAACAGCGTTTTTTCTATGTTTTTGCAAGTTTAAAACAGCAATTTTATCGTCACTTCTCATAAATCGCCGTTTCACACGAAAG
>CAWWDY010001153.1:0-51444 GCA_963942605.1 Poecilus cupreus | reverse complement strand
CGTGTGAAACGGCGATTTATGAGAAATGACGATAAAATTGCTGTTTTAAACTTGCAAAAACATAGAAAAACGCTGTTTTGAACTATTCAAACTGACAAATTCATGTTTCTTTCGTGAGAAACGGCGATTTATGAGAAATGACGATAAAATTGCTGTTTTAATCTTGCAAAAACATAGAAAAACGCTGTTTTCAACTATTCAAACTGACAAATTCATGTTTCTTTCGTGTGAAACGGCGGTTTATGAGAAATGACGATAAAATTGCTGTTTTAAACTTGCAAAAACATTGATAAACGCTGTTTGCAACTATTCAAACTGACAAATTCATGTTTCTTCCGTGCGAAACGGCGATTTATGAGAAATTACGATAAAATTGCTGTTTTAAACTTGCAAAAACATAGAAAAACGCTGTTTTGAACTATTCAAACTGACAAATTCATGTTTCTTTCGTGTGAAACGGCGATTTATGAGAAATGACGATAAAATTGCTGTTTTAAACTTGCAAAAACATAGAAAAACGCTGTTTTGAACTACTCAAACTGACAAATTCATGTTTCTTTCGTGCGAAACGGCGATTTATGATAAATGACGATAAAATTGCTGTTTTAAACTTGCAAAAACATAGAAAAACACTGTTTTGAACTACTCAAACTGACAAATTCATGTTTCTTCCGTGCGAAACGGCGATTTATGAGAAATTACTATAAAATTGCTGTTATAAACTTGCAAAAACATAGAAAAACGCTGTTTTGAACTATTCAAACTGACAAATTCATGTTTCTTTCGTGTGAAACGGCGATTTATGAGAAATGACGATAAAATTGCTGTTTTAAACTTGCAAAAACATAGAAAAACGCTGTTTTGAACTATTCAAACTGACAAATTCATGTTTCTTACGTGTGAAACGGCGATTTATGAGAAATGACGATAAAATTGCTGTTTTAAACTTGCAAAAACATAGAAAAACGCTGTTTTGAACTATTCAAACTGACAAATTCATGTTTCTTTCGTGCGAAACGGCGATTTATGAGAAATGACGATAAAATTGCTGTTTTAAACTTGCAAAAACATAGAAAAACGCTGTTTTGACTATTCAAACTGACAAATTCATGTTTCTTTCGTGTGAAACGGCGATTTATGAGAAATGACGATAAAATTGCTGTTTTAAACTCGCAAAAACATAGAAAAACGCTGTTTTGAACTATTCAAACTGACAAATTCATGTTTCTTTCGTGTGAAACGGCGATTTATGAGAAATGACGATAAAATTGCTGTTTTAAACTTGCAAAAACATAGAAAAACACTGTTTTGAACTATTCAAACTGACAAATTCATGTTTCTTACGTGTGAAACGGCGATTTATGAGAAATGACGATAAAATTGCTGTTTTAAACTTGCAAAAATATAGAAAAACGCTGTTTTGAACTATTCAAACTGACAAATTCATGTTTCTTTCGTGCGAAACGGCGATTTATGAGAAATGACGATAAAATTGCTGTTTTAAACTTGCAAAAACATAGAAAAACGCTGTTTTGACTATTCAAACTGACAAATTCATGTTTCTTTCGTGTGAAACGGCGATTTATGAGAAATGACGATAAAATTGCTGTTTTAAACTCGCAAAAACATAGAAAAACGCTGTTTTGAACTATTCAAACTGACAAATTCATGTTTCTTTCGTGCGAAACGGCGATTTATGAGAAATGACGATAAAATTGCTGTTTTAAACTTGCAAAAACATAGAAAAACGCTGTTTTCAACTATTCAAACTGATAAATTCATGTTTCTTACGTTCGAAACGGTGGATTTTTGTGAAATCACGATAAAAATGCTGTTTTAAACTTGCAAAAACATAGAAAAACGCTGTTTTAAAAAAATAAATAAATATATCATCACGCCTTTTACCCATTAAGGGTGTGGCACTCTGCTTACGCAGATCTCGGTAGGTGATATATTTTTGCGTATGAAATGCGGTTACCAGCCGTCAAGTCATAGCCCCCAAAGTTGTTAGTGGTGGGGGAACGACAGGGGTAAATTTAAATTTGTAACTGTCGGCAGTGGGATTCGAACTGAGGATCTCACGATCCACTGTCCACAATGAGAAATTACTATAAAATTGCTGTTATAAACTTGCAAAAACATAGAAAAACGCTGTTTTGAACTATTCAAACTGACAAATTCATGTTTCTTTCGTGTGAAACGGCGATTTATGAAAAATGACGATAAAATTGCTGTTTTAAACTTGCAAAAACATAGAAAAACGCTGTTTTGAACTATTCAAACTGACAAATTCATGTTTCTTTCGTGCGAAACGGCGATTTATGAGAAATGACGATAAAATTGCTGTTTTAAACTTGCAAAAACATAGAAAAACGCTGTTTTCAACTATTCAAACTGATAAATTCATGTTTCTTACGTTCCAAACGGTGGATTTTTATGAAATCACGATCAAATTGCTGTTTTAAACTTGCAAAAACATTGAAAAACGCTGTTTTCAACTATTCAAACTGACAAATTCATGTTTCTTCCGTGCGAAACGGCGATTAATGAGAAATTACGATAAAATTGCTGTTTTAAACTTGCAAAAACATAGAAAAACGCTGTTTTGAACTATTCAAACGGACAAATTCATGTTTCTTTCCTGTAAAACGGCGATTTATGAGAAATGACGATAAAATTGCTGTTTTAAACTTGCAAAAACATAGAAAAACGCTGTTTTGAACTATTCAAACTGACAAATTCATGTTTCTTTCGTGTGAAACGGCGATTTATGAGAAATGACGATAAAATTGCTGTTTTAAACTTACAAAAACATAGAAAAACGCTGTTTTGAACTACTCAAACTGACAAATTCATGTTTCTTCCGTGCGAAACGGCGATTTATGAGAAATTACTATAAAATTGCTGTTATAAACTTGCAAAAACATAGAAAAACGCTGTTTTGAACTATTCAAACTGACAAATTCATGTTTCTTTCGTGTGAAACGGCGGTTTATGAGAAATGACGATAAAATTGCTGTTTTAAACTTGCAAAAACATAGAAAAACGCTGTTTTGAACTATTCAAACTGACAAATTCATGTTTCTTTCATGAGAAACGGCGATTTATGAGAAATGACGATAAAATTGCTGTTTTAAACTTGCAAAAACATAGAAAAACGCTGTTTTAAACTTTTCAAACTGATAAATTCATGTTTCTTACGTTCCAAACGGTGGATTTTTGTGAAATCACGATAAAATTGCTGTTTTAAACTTGCAAAAACATTGAAAAACGCTGTTTTCAACTATTCAAACTGACAAATTCATGTTTCTTCCGTGCGAAACGGCGATTTATGAGAAATCACGATAAAATTGCTGTTTTAAACTTGCAAAAACATAGAAAAACGCTGTTTTGAACTATTCAAACTGACAAATTCATGTTTCTTACGTGTGAAACGGCGATTTATGAGAAATGACGATAAAATTGCTGTTTTAAACTTACAAAAACATAGAAAAACGCTGTTTTGAACTACTCAAACTGAAAAATTCATGTTTCTTCCGTGCGAAACGGCGATTTATGAGAAATTACGATAAAATTGCTGTTATAAACTTGCAAAAACATAGAAAAACGCTGTTTTGAACTATTCAAACTGACAAATTCATGTTTCTTTCGTGTGAAACGGCGATTTATGAGAAATGACGATAAAATTGCTGTTTTAAACTTGCAAAAACATAGAAAAACGCTGTTTTGAACTATTCAAACTGACAAATTCATGTTTCTTTCGTGTGAAACGGCGATTTATGAGAAATGACGATAAAATTGCTGTTTTAAACTTGCAAAAACATAGAAAAACGCTGTTTTGAACTATTCAAACTGACAAATTCATGTTTCTTTCGTGTGAAACGGCGGTTTATGAGAAATGACGATAAAATTGCTGTTTTAAACTTGCAAAAACATTGATAAACGCTGTTTGCAACTATTCAAACTGACAAATTCATGTTTCTTCCGTGCGAAACGGCGATTTATGAGAAATTACGATAAAATTGCTGTTTTAAACTTGCAAAAACATAGAAAAACGCTGTTTTGAACTATTCAAACTGACAAATTCATGTTTCTTTCGTGTGAAACGGCGATTTATGAGAAATGACGATAAAATTGCTGTTTTAAACTTGCAAAAACATAGAAAAACGCTGTTTTGAACTACTCAAACTGACAAATTCATGTTTCTTTCGTGCGAAACGGCGATTTATGATAAATGACGATAAAATTGCTGTTTTAAACTTGCAAAAACATAGAAAAACACTGTTTTGAACTACTCAAACTGACAAATTCATGTTTCTTCCGTGCGAAACGGCGATTTATGAGAAATTACTATAAAATTGCTGTTATAAACTTGCAAAAACATAGAAAAACGCTGTTTTGAACTATTCAAACTGACAAATTCATGTTTCTTTCGTGTGAAACGGCGATTTATGAGAAATGACGATAAAATTGCTGTTTTAAACTTGCAAAAACATAGAAAAACGCTGTTTTGAACTATTCAAACTGACAAATTCATGTTTCTTACGTGTGAAACGGCGATTTATGAGAAATGACGATAAAATTGCTGTTTTAAACTTGCAAAAACATAGAAAAACGCTGTTTTGAACTATTCAAACTGACAAATTCATGTTTCTTTCGTGCGAAACGGCGATTTATGAGAAATGACGATAAAATTGCTGTTTTAAACTTGCAAAAACATAGAAAAACGCTGTTTTGACTATTCAAACTGACAAATTCATGTTTCTTTCGTGTGAAACGGCGATTTATGAGAAATGACGATAAAATTGCTGTTTTAAACTCGCAAAAACATAGAAAAACGCTGTTTTGAACTATTCAAACTGACAAATTCATGTTTCTTTCGTGTGAAACGGCGATTTATGAGAAATGACGATAAAATTGCTGTTTTAAACTTGCAAAAACATAGAAAAACACTGTTTTGAACTATTCAAACTGACAAATTCATGTTTCTTACGTGTGAAACGGCGATTTATGAGAAATGACGATAAAATTGCTGTTTTAAACTTGCAAAAATATAGAAAAACGCTGTTTTGAACTATTCAAACTGACAAATTCATGTTTCTTTCGTGCGAAACGGCGATTTATGAGAAATGACGATAAAATTGCTGTTTTAAACTTGCAAAAACATAGAAAAACGCTGTTTTGACTATTCAAACTGACGAATTCATGTTTCTTTCGTGTGAAACGGCGATTTATGAGAAATGACGATAAAATTGCTGTTTTAAACTCGCAAAAACATAGAAAAACGCTGTTTTGAACTATTCAAACTGACAAATTCATGTTTCTTTCGTGCGAAACGGCGATTTATGAGAAATGACGATAAAATTGCTGTTTTAAACTTGCAAAAACATAGAAAAACGCTGTTTTCAACTATTCAAACTGATAAATTCATGTTTCTTACGTTCGAAACGGTGGATTTTTGTGAAATCACGATAAAAATGCTGTTTTAAACTTGCAAAAACATAGAAAAACGCTGTTTTAAAAAAATAAATAAATATATCATCACGCCTTTTACCCATTAAGGGTGTGGCACTCTGCTTACGCAGATCTCGGTAGGTGATATATTTTTGCGTATGAAATGCGGTTACCAGCCGTCAAGTCATAGCCCCCAAAGTTGTTATTGGTGGGGGAACCACAGGGGTAAATTTAAATTTGTAACTGTCGGCAGTGGGATTCGAACTGAGGATCTCACGATCCACTGTCCACAATGAGAAATTACTATAAAATTGCTGTTATAAACTTGCAAAAACATAGAAAAACGCTGTTTTGAACTATTCAAACTGACAAATTCATGTTTCTTTCGTGTGAAACGGCGATTTATGAAAAATGACGATAAAATTGCTGTTTTAAACTTGCAAAAACATAGAAAAACGCTGTTTTGAACTATTCAAACTGACAAATTCATGTTTCTTTCGTGCGAAACGGCGATTTATGAGAAATGACGATAAAATTGCTGTTTTAAACTTGCAAAAACATAGAAAAACGCTGTTTTCAACTATTCAAACTGATAAATTCATGTTTCTTACGTTCCAAACGGTGGATTTTTATGAAATCACGATCAAATTGCTGTTTTAAACTTGCAAAAACATTGAAAAACGCTGTTTTCAACTATTCAAACTGACAAATTCATGTTTCTTCCGTGCGAAACGGCGATTAATGAGAAATTACGATAAAATTGCTGTTTTAAACTTGCAAAAACATAGAAAAACGCTGTTTTGAACTATTCAAACGGACAAATTCATGTTTCTTTCCTGTAAAACGGCGATTTATGAGAAATGACGATAAAATTGCTGTTTTAAACTTGCAAAAACATAGAAAAACGCTGTTTTGAACTATTCAAACTGACAAATTCATGTTTCTTTCGTGTGAAACGGCGATTTATGAGAAATGACGATAAAATTGCTGTTTTAAACTTACAAAAACATAGAAAAACGCTGTTTTGAACTACTCAAACTGACAAATTCATGTTTCTTCCGTGCGAAACGGCGATTTATGAGAAATTACTATAAAATTGCTGTTATAAACTTGCAAAAACATAGAAAAACGCTGTTTTGAACTATTCAAACTGACAAATTCATGTTTCTTTCGTGTGAAACGGCGGTTTATGAGAAATGACGATAAAATTGCTGTTTTAAACTTGCAAAAACATAGAAAAACGCTGTTTTGAACTATTCAAACTGACAAATTCATGTTTCTTTCGTGAGAAACGGCGATTTATGAGAAATGACGATAAAATTGCTGTTTTAAACTTGCAAAAACATAGAAAAACGCTGTTTTAAACTTTTCAAACTGATAAATTCATGTTTCTTACGTTCCAAACGGTGGATTTTTGTGAAATCACGATAAAATTGCTGTTTTAAACTTGCAAAAACATTGAAAAACGCTGTTTTCAACTATTCAAACTGACAAATTCATGTTTCTTCCGTGCGAAACGGCGATTTATGAGAAATCACGATAAAATTGCTGTTTTAAACTTGCAAAAACATAGAAAAACGCTGTTTTGAACTATTCAAACTGACAAATTCATGTTTCTTACGTGTGAAACGGCGATTTATGAGAAATGACGATAAAATTGCTGTTTTAAACTTACAAAAACATAGAAAAACGCTGTTTTGAACTACTCAAACTGAAAAATTCATGTTTCTTCCGTGCGAAACGGCGATTTATGAGAAATTACGATAAAATTGCTGTTTTAAACTTGCAAAAAAAAAAAAAAACGCTGTTTTGAACTATTCAAACTGACAAATTCATGTTTCTTTCGTGTGAAACGGCGATTTATGAGATATGACGATAAAATTGCTGTTTTAAACTTGCAAAAACATAGAAAAACGCTGTTTTTAACTACTCAAACTGACAAATTCTTGTTTCTTTTGTGTGAAACGGCGATTTATGAGAAATGACGATAAAATTGCTGTTTTAAACTTGCAAAAACATAGAAAAACGCTGGTTTGAACTATTCAAACTGACAAATTCATGTTTCTTACGTGTGAAACGGCGATTTATGAGAAATGACGATAAAATTGCTGTTTTAAACTTGCAAAAACATAGAAAAACGCTGTTTTGAACTATTCAAACTGACAAATTCATGTATCTTTCGTGCGAAACGGCGATTTATGAGAAATGACGATAAAATTGCTGTTTTAAACTTGCAAAAACATAGAAAAACGCTGTTTTCAACTATTCAAACTGATAAATTCATGTTTCTTACGTTCCAAACGGTGGATTTTTGTGAAATCACGATCAAATAGCTGTTTTAAACTTGCAAAAACATTGAAAAACGCTGTTTTCAACTATTCAAACTGACAAAATTATGTTTCTTCCATGCGAAACGGCGATTAATGAGAAATTACGATAAAATTGCTGTTTTAAACTTGCAAAAACATAGAAAAACGCTGTTTTGAACTATTCAAACTGACAAATTCATGTTTCTTTCGTGTGAAACGGCGATTTATGAGAAATGACGATAAAATTGCTGTTTTAAACTTACAAAAACATAGAAAAACGCTGTTTTGAACTACTCAAACTGACAAATTCATGTTTCTTCCGTGCGAAACGGCGATTTATGAGAAATTACTATAAAATTGCTGTTATAAACTTGCAAAAACATAGAAAAACGCTGTTTTGAACTATTCAAACTGACAAATTCATGTTTCTTTCGTGTGAAACGGCGGTTTATGAGAAATGACGATAAAATTGCTGTTTTAAACTTGCAAAAACATAGAAAAACGCTGTTTTGAACTATTCAAACTGACAAATTCATGTTTCTTTCGTGAGAAACGGCGATTTATGAGAAATGACGATAAAATTGCTGTTTTAAACTTGCAAAAACATAGAAAAACGCTGTTTTAAACTTTTAAAACTGATAAATTCATGTTTCTTACGTTCCAAACGGTGGATTTTTGTGAAATCACGATAAAATTGCTGTTTTAAACTTGCAAAAACATTGAAAAACGCTGTTTTCAACTATTCAAACTGACAAATTCATGTTTCTTCCGTGCGAAACGGCGATTTATGAGAAATCACGATAAAATTGCTGTTTTAAACTTGCAAAAACATAGAAAAACGCTGTTTTGAACTATTCAAACTGACAAATTCATGTTTCTTACGTGTGAAACGGCGATTTATGAGAAATGACGATAAAATTGCTGTTTTAAACTTACAAAAACATAGAAAAACGCTGTTTTGAACTACTCAAACTGAAAAATTCATGTTTCTTCCGTGCGAAACGGCGATTTATGAGAAATTACGATAAAATTGCTGTTTTAAACTTGCAAAAAAAAAAAAAACGCTGTTTTGAACTATTCAAACTGACAAATTCATGTTTCTTTCGTGTGAAACGGCGATTTATGAGATATGACGATAAAATTGCTGTTTTAAACTTGCAAAAACATAGAAAAACGCTGTTTTTAACTACTCAAACTGACAAATTCATGTTTCTTTCGTGTGAAACGGCGATTTATGAGAAATGACGATAAAATTGCTGTTTTAAACTTGCAAAAACATAGAAAAACGCTGGTTTGAACTATTCAAACTGACAAATTCATGTTTCTTACGTGTGAAACGGCGATTTATGAGAAATGACGATAAAATTGCTGTTTTAAACTTGCAAAAACATAGAAAAACGCTGTTTTGAACTATTCAAACTGACAAATTCATGTATCTTTCGTGCGAAACGGCGATTTATGAGAAATGACGATAAAATTGCTGTTTTAAACTTGCAAAAACATAGAAAAACGCTGTTTTCAACTATTCAAACTGATAAATTCATGTTTCTTACGTTCCAAACGGTGGATTTTTGTGAAATCACGATCAAATAGCTGTTTTAAACTTGCAAAAACATTGAAAAACGCTGTTTTCAACTATTCAAACTGACAAAATTATGTTTCTTCCGTGCGAAACGGCGATTAATGAGAAATTACGATAAAATTGCTGTTTTAAACTTGCAAAAACATAGAAAAACGCTGTTTTGAACTATTCAAACGGACAAATTCATGTTTCTTTCCTGTAAAACGGCGATTTATGAGAAATGACGATAAAATTGCTGTTTTAAACTTGCAAAAACATAGAAAAACGCTGTTTTGAACTATTCAAACTGACAAATTCATGTTTCTTTCGTGTGAAACGGCGATTTATGAGAAATGACGATAAAATTGCTGTTTTAAACTTACAAAAACATAGAAAAACGCTGTTTTGAACTACTCAAACTGACAAATTCATGTTTCTTCCGTGCGAAACGGCGATTTATGAGAAATTACTATAAAATTGCTGTTATAAACTTGCAAAAACATAGAAAAACGCTGTTTTGAACTATTCAAACTGACAAATTCATGTTTCTTTCGTGTGAAACGGCGGTTTATGAGAAATGACGATAAAATTGCTGTTTTCAACTTGCAAAAACATAGAAAAACGCTGTTTTGAAATATTCAAACTGACAAATTCATGTTTCTTACGTGTGAAACAGCGATTTATGAGAAATGACGATAAAATTGCTGTTTTAAACTTGCAAAAACATAGAAAAACGCTGTTTTGAACTATTCAAACTGACAAATTCATGTTTCTTTCGTGAGAAACGGCGATTTATGAGAAATGACGATAAAATTGCTGTTTTAAACTTGCAAAAACATAGAAAAACGCTGTTTTAAACTTTTCAAACTGATAAATTCATGTTTCTTACGTTCCAAACGGTGGATTTTTGTGAAATCACGATAAAATTGCTGTTTTAAACTTGCAAAAACATTGAAAAACGCTGTTTTCAACTATTCAAACTGACAAATTCATGTTTCTTCCGTGCGAAACGGCGATTTATGAGAAATCACGATAAAATTGCTGTTTTAAACTTGCAAAAACATAGAAAAACGCTGTTTTGAACTATTCAAACTGACAAATTCATGTTTCTTACGTGTGAAACGGCGATTTATGAGAAATGACGATAAAATTGCTGTTTTAAACTTACAAAAACATAGAAAAACGCTGTTTTGAACTACTCAAACTGAAAAATTCATGTTTCTTCCGTGCGAAACGGCGATTTATGAGAAATTACGATAAAATTGCTGTTTTAAACTTGCAAAAAAAAAAAAAACGCTGTTTTGAACTATTCAAACTGACAAATTCATGTTTCTTTCGTGTGAAACGGCGATTTATGAGATATGACGATAAAATTGCTGTTTTAAACTTGCAAAAACATAGAAAAACGCTGTTTTTAACTACTCAAACTGACAAATTCATGTTTCTTTCGTGTGAAACGGCGATTTATGAGAAATGACGATAAAATTGCTGTTTTAAACTTGCAAAAACATAGAAAAACGCTGGTTTGAACTATTCAAACTGACAAATTCATGTTTCTTACGTGTGAAACGGCGATTTATGAGAAATGACGATAAAATTGCTGTTTTAAACTTGCAAAAACATAGAAAAACGCTGTTTTGAACTATTCAAACTGACAAATTCATGTATCTTTCGTGCGAAACGGCGATTTATGAGAAATGACGATAAAATTGCTGTTTTAAACTTGCAAAAACATAGAAAAACGCTGTTTTCAACTATTCAAACTGATAAATTCATGTTTCTTACGTTCCAAACGGTGGATTTTTGTGAAATCACGATCAAATAGCTGTTTTAAACTTGCAAAAACATTGAAAAACGCTGTTTTCAACTATTCAAACTGACAAAATTATGTTTCTTCCGTGCGAAACGGCGATTAATGAGAAATTACGATAAAATTGCTGTTTTAAACTTGCAAAAACATAGAAAAACGCTGTTTTGAACTATTCAAACGGACAAATTCATGTTTCTTTCCTGTAAAACGGCGATTTATGAGAAATGACGATAAAATTGCTGTTTTAAACTTGCAAAAACATAGAAAAACGCTGTTTTGAACTATTCAAACTGACAAATTCATGTTTCTTTCGTGTGAAACGGCGATTTATGAGAAATGACGATAAAATTGCTGTTTTAAACTTACAAAAACATAGAAAAACGCTGTTTTGAACTACTCAAACTGACAAATTCATGTTTCTTCCGTGCGAAACGGCGATTTATGAGAAATTACTATAAAATTGCTGTTATAAACTTGCAAAAACATAGAAAAACGCTGTTTTGAACTAATCAAACTGACAAATTCATGTTTCTTTCGTGTGAAACGGCGGTTTATGAGAAATGACGATAAAATTGCTGTTTTCAACTTGCAAAAACATAGAAAAACGCTGTTTTGAAATATTCAAACTGACAAATTCATTTTTCTTACGTGTGAAACAGCGATTTATGAGAAATGACGATAAAATTGCTGTTTTAAACTTGCAAAAACATAGAAAAACGCTGTTTTGAACTATTCAAACTGACAAATTCATGTTTCTTTCGTGAGAAACGGCGATTTATGAGAAATGACGATAAAATTGCTGTTTTAAACTTGCAAAAACATAGAAAAACGCTGTTTTAAACTTTTCAAACTGATAAATTCATGTTTCTTACGTTCCAAACGGTGGATTTTTGTGAAATCACGATAAAATTGCTGTTTTAAACTTGCAAAAACATTGAAAAACGCTGTTTTCAACTATTCAAACTGACAAATTCATGTTTCTTCCGTGCGAAACGGCGATTTATGAGAAATCACGATAAAATTGCTGTTTTAAACTTGCAAAAACATAGAAAAACGCTGTTTTGAACTATTCAAACTGACAAATTCATGTTTCTTTCGTGTGAAACGGCGATTTATGAGAAATGAGGATAAAATTGCTGTTTTAAACTTGCAAAAACATAGAAAAACGCTGTTTTGAACTACTCAAACTGACAAATTCATGTTTCTTTCGTGCGAAACGGCGATTTATGATAAATGACGATAAAATTGCTGTTTTAAACTTGCAAAAACATAGAAAAACACTGTTTTGAACTACTCAAACTGACAAATTCATGTTTCTTCCGTGCGAAACGGCGATTTATGAGAAATTACTATAAAATTGCTGTTATAAACTTGCAAAAACATAGAAAAACGCTGTTTTGAACTATTCAAACTGACAAATTCATGTTTCTTACGTGTGAAACGGCGATTTATGAGAAATGACGATAAAATTGCTGTTTTAAACTTGCAAAAACATAGAAAAACGCTGTTTTGAACTATTCAAACTGACAAATTCATGTTTCTTTCGTGCGAAACGGCGATTTATGAGAAATGACGATAAAATTGCTGTTTCAAACTTACAAAAACATAGAAAAACGCTGTTTTGAACTACTCAAACTGACAAATTCATGTTTCTTCCGTGCGAAACGGCGATTTATGAGAAATTACTATAAAATTGCTGTTATAAACTTGCAAAAACATAGAAAAACGCTGTTTTGAACTATTCAAACTGACAAATTCATGTTTCTTTCGTGTGAAACGGCGGTTTATGAGAAATGACGATAAAATTGCTGTTTTAAACTTGCAAAAACATAGAAAAACGCTGTTTTGAAATATTCAAACTGACAAATTCATGTTTCTTACGTGTGAAACGGCGATTTATGAGAAATGACGATAAAATTGCTGTTTTAAACTTGCAAAAACATAGAAAAACGCTGTTTTGAACTATTCAAACTGACAAATTCATGTTTCTTTCGTGAGAAACGGCGATTTATGAGAAATGACGATAAAATTGCTGTTTTAAACTTGCAAAAACATAGAAAAACGCTGTTTTCAACTATTCAAACTGATAAATTCATGGTTCTTACGTTCCAAACGGTGGATTTTTGTGAAATCACGATAAAATTGCTGTTTTAAACTTGCAAAAACATTGAAAAACGCTGTTTTCAACTATTCAAACTGACAAATTCATGTTTCTTCTGTGCGAAACGGCGATTTATGAGAAATCACGATAAAATTGCTGTTTTAAACTTGCAAAAACATAGAAAAACGCTGTTTTGAACTATTCAAACTGACAAATTCATGTTTCTTTCGTGTGAAACGGCGATTTATGAGAAATGACGATAAAATTGCTGTTTTAAACTTGCAAAAACATAGAAAAACGCTGTTTTGAACTACTCAAACTGACAAATTCATGTTTCTTTTGTGCGAAACGGCGATTTATGATAAATGACGATAAAATTGCTGTTTTAAACTTGCAAAAACATAGAAAAACACTGTTTTGAACTACTCAAACTGACAAATTCATGTTTCTTCCGTGCGAAACGGCGATTTATGAGAAATTACTATAAAATTGCTGTTATAAACTTGCAAAAACATAGAAAAACGCTGTTTTGAAATATTCAAACTGACAAATTCATATTTCTTTCGTGTGAAACGGCGATTTATGAGAAATGACGATAAAATTGCTGTTTTAAACTTGCAAAAACATAGAAAAACGCTGTTTTGAACTATTCAAACTGACAAATTCATGTTTCTTACGTGTGAAACGGCGATTTATGAGAAATGACGATAAAATTGCTGTTTTAAACTTGCAAAAACATAGAAAAACGCTGTTTTGAACTATTCAAACTGACAAATTCATGTTTCTTTCGTTCGAAACGGCGATTTATGAGAAATGACGATAAAATTGCTGTTTTAAACTTGCAAAAACATAGAAAAACGCTGTTTTGACTATTCAAACTGACAAATTCATGTTTCTTTCGTGTGAAACGGCGATTTATGAGAAATGACGATAAAATTGCTGTTTTAAACTCGCAAAAACATAGAAAAACGCTGTTTTGAACTATTCAAACTGACAAATTCATGATTCTTTCGTGCGAAACGGCGATTTATGAGAAATGACGATAAAATTGCTGTTTTAAACTTGCAAAAACATAGAAAAACGCTGTTTTCAACTATTCAAACTGATAAATTCATGTTTCTTACGTTCGAAACAGTGGATTTTTGTGAAATCACGATAAAATTGCTGTTTTAAACTTGCAAAAACATAGAAAAACGCTGTTTTAAAAAAATAAATAAATATATCATCACGCCTTTTACCCATTAAGGGTGTGGCACTCTGCTTACGCAGATCTCGGTAGGTGATATATTTTTGCGTATGAAATGCGATTACCAGCCGTCAAGTCATAGCCCCCAAAGTTGTTAGTGGTGGGGGAACCACAGGGGTAAATTTTAATTTGTAACTGTCGGCAGTGGGATTCGAACTGAGGATCTCACGATCCACTGTCCACAATGAGAAATTACTATAAAATTGCTGTTATAAACTTGCAAAAACATAGAAAAACGCTGTTTTGAACTATTCAAACTGACAAATTCATGTTTCTTTCGTGTGAAACGGCGATTTATGAAAAATGACGATAAAATTGCTGTTTTAAACTTGCAAAAACATAGAAAAACGCTGTTTTGAACTATTCAAACTGACAAATTCATGTTTCTTACGTGTGAAACGGCGATTTATAAGAAATGACGATAAAATTGCTGTTTTAAACTTGCAAAAACATAGAAAAACGCTGTTTTGAACTATTCAAACTGACAAATTCATGTTTCTTACGTGTGAAACGGCGATTTATGAGAAATGACGATAAAATTGCTGTTTTAAACTTGCAAAAACATAGAAAAACGCTGTTTTTAACTATTCAAACTGACAAATTTATGTTTCTTTCGTGAGAAACGGCGATTTATGAGAAATGACGATAAAATTGCTGTTTTAAATATGCAAAAACATAGAAAAACGCTGTTTTCAACTATTCAAACTGATAAATTCATGTTTCTTACGTTCCAAACGGTGGATTTTTGTGAAATCACGATAGAATTGCTGTTTTAAACTTGCAAAAACATTGAAAAACGCTGTTTTCAACTATTCAAACTGACAAATTCATGTTTCTTCCGTGCGAAACGGCGATTTATGAGAAATTACGATAAAATTGCTGTTTTAAACTTGCAAAAACATAGAAAAACGCTGTTTTGAACTACTCAATCTGACAAATTCATGTTTCTTTCGTGCGAAACGGCGATTTATGATAAATGACGATAAAATTGCTGTTTTAAACTTGCATAAACATAGAAAAATGCTGTTTTGAACTATTCAAACTGACAAATTCATGTTTCTTTCGTGCGAAACGGCGATTTATGAGAAATGACGATAAAATTGCTGTTTTAAACTTGCAAAAACATAGAAAAACGCTGTTTTGACTATTCAAACTGACAAATTCATGTTTCTTTCGTGTGAAACGGCGATTTATGAGAAATGACGATAAAATTGCTGTTTTAAACTCGCAAAAACATAGAAAAACGCTGTTTTTAACTATTCAAACTGACAAATTCATGTTTCTTTCGTGCGAAACGGCGATTTATGAGAAATGACGATAAAATTGCTGTTTTAAACTTGCAAAAACATAGAAAAACGCTGTTTTCAACTATTCAAACTGATAAATTCATGTTTCTTACGTTCGAAACGGTGGATTTTTGTGAAATCACGATAAAATTGCTGTTTTAAACTTGCAAAAACATAGAAAAACGCTGTTTTAAAAAAATAAATAAATATATCATCACGCCTTTTACCCATTAAGGGTGTGGCACTCTGCTTACGCAGATCTAGGTAGGTGATATATTTTTGCGTATGAAATGCGGTTACCAGCCGTCAAGTCATAGCCCCCAAAGTTGTTAGTGGTGGGGGAACCACAGGTGTTAATTTAAATTTGTAACTGTCGGCAGTGGGATTCGAACTGAGGATCTCACGATCCACTGTCCACAATGAGAAATTACTATAAAATTGCTGTTATAAACTTGAAAAAACATAGAAAAACGCTGTTTTGAACTATTCAAACTGACAAATTCATGTTTCTTTCGTGTGAAACGGCGATTTATGAGAAATGACGATAAAATTGCTGTTTTAAACTTGCAAAAACATAGAAAAACGCTGTTTTGAACTACTCAAACTGACAAATTCATGTTTCTTTCGTGCGACACGGCGATTTATGATAAATGACGATAAAATTGCTGTTTTAAACTTGCAAAAACATAGAAAAACGCTGTTTTGAACTATTCAAACTGACAAATTCATGTTTCTTTTGTGTGAAACGGCGATTTATGAGAAATGACGATAAAATTGCTGTTTTAAACTTGCAAAAACATAGAAAAACGCTGTTTTGAACTATTCAAACTGACAAATTCATGTTTTTTTCGTGCGAAACGGCGATTTATGAGAAATGACGATAAAATTGCTGTTTTAAACTTGCAAAAACATAGAAAAACGCTGTTTTCAACTATTCAAACTGATAAATTCATGTTTCTTACGTTCGAAACGGTGGATTTTTGTGAAATCACGATAAAATTGCTGTTTTAAACTGGCAAAAACATAGAAAAACGCTGTTTTGAACTATTCAAACTGATAAATTCATGTTTCTTACGTTGGAAACGGTGGATTTTTGTGAAATCACGATAAAATTGCTGTTTTAAACTTTCAAAAACATTGAAAAACGCTGTTTTCAAATATTCAAACTGACAAATTCATGTTTCTTCCGTGCGAAACGGCGATTTATGAGAAATTACGATAAAATTGCTGTTTTAAACTTGCAAAAACATAGAAAAACGCTGTTTTGAACTATTCAAACTGATAAATTCATGTTTCTTACGTTCCAAACGGTGGATTTTTGTGAAATCACGATAAAATTGCTGTTTTAATCTTGCAAAAACATTGAAAAACGCTGTTTTCAACTATTCAAACTGACAAATTCATGTTTCTTCCGTGCGAAACGGCGATTTATGAGAAATGACGATAAAATTGCTGTTTTAAATTTGCAAATCATAGAAAAACGCTGTTTTGAACTATTCAAACTGACAAATTCATGTTTCTTTCGTGCGAAACGGCGATTTATGAGAAATGACGATAAAATTGCTGTTTTAAACTTGCAAAAACATAGAAAAACGCTGTTTTCAACTATTCAAACTGATAAATTCATGTTTCTTCCGTGCGAAACGGCGATTTATGAAAAATGACGATAAAATTGCTGTTTTAAACTTGCAAAAACATAGAAAAACGCTGTTTTGAACTATTCAAACTGACAAATTCGTGTTTCTTTCGTGTGAATCGGCGATTTATGAGAAATGACGATAAAATTGCTGTTTTAATCTTGCAAAAACATAGAAAAACGCTGTTTTGAACTATTCAAACTGACAAATTCATGTTTCTTCGTGCGAAACGGCGATTTATAAGAAATGACGATAAAATTGCTGTTTTAAACTTGCAAAAACATAGAAAAACGCTGTTTTCAATTATTCAAACTGATAAATTAATGTTTCTTACGTTCGAAACGGTGGATTTTTGTGAAATCACGATAAAATTGCTGTTTTAAACTTGCAAAAATATAGGAAAACGCTGTTTTCAACTATTCAAACTGATAAATTCATGTTTCTTACGTTGGAAACGGTGGATTTTTGTGAAATCACGATAAAATTGCTGTTTTAAACTTGCAAAAACATAGAAAACGCTGTTTTGAACTATCCAAACTGACAAATTCATGTTGTGTGGTTTGGGGTTCGAGGTTTGATGTTTGGGGTTGAGGTTTGGGGTTTGAGGTTTGGGGTCCGCGGTTTGAGGTTTGGGTTTGGGGTTCGGTGTTTGAGGTTTGGGGTTCGCGGTTTGAGGTTTGGGGTTGGGGTTCGGTGTTTGAGGTTTGGGGTTTGGGGTTCGAGGTTTTAGGTTTGGGGTTCGAGGTTTGAGGTTTGGGGTTGAGGTTTGGGGTTGGGGGTTCGAGTTTTGGGCTTTGGTTTTGAGGTTTGGGGTTGAGGTTTAGGGTTGAGGTTTGGGGTTGAGGTTTGGGGTTGAGGTATGGGGTTGAGGTTTGGGGTTAAGGTTTGGGGTTGAGGTTTGGGGTTGAGGTTTGGGGTTGAGTTTTAAGGTTGAGGTTTGGGGTTGAGGTTTGGGGTTGAGGTTTGGGGTTGAGGTTTGGGGTTGAGGTTTGGTGTTTGAGGTTAGGGATTTAGGGTTCGAAGTTTGAGGTTTGGGGTTTGAGGTTTGGGGTTGGGGGTTCGAGTTTTGGGGTTTGGGGTTGAGGTTTGGGGTTGAGGTATTAAACTTGCAAAAACATTGAAAAACGCTGTTTTCAACTATTCAAACTGACAAATTTATGTTTGTTCCGTGCGAAACGGCGATTTATGAGAAATTACGATAAAATTGCTGTTTTAAACTTGCAAAAACATAGAAAAACGCTGTTTTGAACTATTCAAACTGACAAATTCATGTTTCTTACGTGTAAAACGGCGATTTATGAGAAATGACGATAAAATTGCTGTTTTAAACTTGCAAAAACATAGAAAAACGCTGTTTTGAACTACTCAAACTGACAAATTCATGTTTCTTTCGTGCGTAACGGCGATTTATGAGAAATGACGATAAAATTGCTGTTTTAAACTTGCAAAAACATAGAAAAACGCTGTTTTGAACAATTCAAACTGACAAATTCATGTTTCTTTCGTGCGAAACGGCGATTTATCATAAATGACGATAAAATTGCTGTTTTAAACTTGCAAAAACATAGAAAAACGCTGTTTTGAACTATTCAAACGGACAAATTCATGTTTCTTTCGTGCGAAACGGCGATTTATGAGAAATGACGATAAAATTGCTGTTTTAAACTTGCAAAAACATAGAAAAACGCTGTTTTGAACTATTCAAACTGACAAATTCATGTTTCTTTCGTGCGAAACGGCGATTTATGAGAAATGACGATAAAATTGCTGTTTTAAACTTGCAAAAACATAGAAAAACGCTGTTTTCAACTATTCAAACTGATAAATTCATTTTTCATACGTTCGAAACGGTGGATTTTTGCGAAATCACGATAAAATTGCTGTTTTAAACTTGCAAAAACATAGAAAAACGCTGTTTTGAACTACTCAAACTGACAAATTCATGTTTCTTCCGTGCGAAACGGCGATTTATGAGAAATTACTATAAAATTGCTGTTATAAACTTGCAAAAACATAGAAAAACGCTGTTTTGAACTATTCAAACTGACAAATTCATGTATCTTTCGTGTGAAACGGCGATTTATGAGAAATGACGATAAAATTGCTGTTTTAAGCTTGCAAAAACATAGATAAACGCTGTTTTGAACTACTCAAACTGACAAATTCATGTTTTTTCCGTGCGAAACGGCGATTTATGAGAAATTACTATAAAATTGCTGTTGTAAACTTGCAAAAACATAGAAAAACGCTGTTTTGAATTATTCAAACTGACAAATTCATGTTTCTTTCGTGCGATTTATGAGAAATGACGATAAAATTGCTGTTTTAAACTTGCAAAAACATAGAAAAACGCTGTTTTCAACTATTCAAACTGATAAATTCATGTTTCTTACGTTCCAAACGGTGGATTTTTGTGAAATCACGATCAAATTGCTGTTTTAAACTTGCAAAAACATTGAAAAACGCTGTTTTCAACTATTCAAACTGACAAATTCATGTTTCTTTCGTGCGAAACGGCGATTTATGAGAAATTACGATAAAATTGCTGTTTTAAACTTGCAAAAACATAGAAAAACGCTGTTTTGAACTATTCAAACTGACAAATTCATGTTTCTTTCGTGTGAAACGGCCATTAATGAGAAATGACGATAAAATTGCTGTTTTAAAACTTGCAAAAACATAGAAAAACGCTGTTTTGAACTACTCAAACTGATAAATTCATGTTTCTTTCGTGCGAAACGGCGATTTATGATAAATGACGATAAAATTGCTGTTTTAAACTTGCAAAAACATAGAAAAACGCTGTTTTGAACTATTCAAACGGACAAATTCATGTTTCTTTCCTGTGAAACGGCGATTTATGAGAAATGACGATAAAATTGCTGTTTTAAACTTGCAAAAACATAGAAAAACGCTGTTTTGAACTATTCAAACTGACAAATTCATGTTTCTTTCGTGCGAAACGGCGATTTATGAGAAATGACGATAAAATTGCTGTTTTAAACTTGCAAAAACATAGAAAAACGCTGTTTTGACTATTCAAACTGACAAATTCATGTTTCTTTCGTGTGAAACGGCGACTTATGAGAAATGACGATAAAATTGCTGTTTTAAACTTGCAAAAACATAGAAAAACGCTGTTTTGAACTATTCAAACTGACAAATTCATGTTTCTTTCGTGTAAAACGGCGATTTATGAGAAATGACGATAAAATTGCTGTTTTAAACCTACAAAAACATAGAAAAACGCTGTTTTGAACTACTCAAACTGAAAAATTCATGTTTCTTCCGTGCGAAACGGCGATTTATGAGAAATTACTATAAAATTGCTGTTATAAACTTGCAAAAACATAGAAAAACGCTGTTTTGAACTATTCAAACTGACAAATTCATGTTTCTTTCGTGTGAAACGGCGGTTTATGAGAAATGACGATAAAATTGCTGTTTTAAACTTGCAAAAACATAGAAAAACGCTGTTTTGAACTATTCAAACTGACAAATTCATGTTTCTTACGTGTGAAACAGCGATTTATGAGAAATGACGATAAAATTGCTGTTTTAAACTCGCAAAAACATAGAAAAACGCTGTTTTGAACTATTCAAACTGACAAATTCATGTTTCATTCGTGCGAAACGGCGATTTATGAGAAATGACGATAAAATTGCTGTTTTAAACTTGCAAAAACATAGAAAAACGCTGTTTTGACTATTCAAACTGACAAATTCATGTTTCTTTCGTGTGAAACGGCGATTTATGAGAAATGACGATAAAATTGCTGTTTTAAACTCGCAAAAACATAGAAAAACGCTGTTTTGAACTATTCAAACTGACAAATTCATGTTTCTTTCGTGTGAAACGGCGATTAATGAGAAATGACGATAAAATTGCTGTTTTAAACTTGCAAAAACATAGAAAAACACTGTTTTGAATTATTCAAACTGACAGATTCATGTTTCTTACGTGTGAAACGGCGATTTATGAGAAATGACGATAAAATTGCTGTTTTAAACTTGCAAAAATATAGAAAAACGCTGTTTTGAACTATTCAAACTGACAAATTCATGTTTCTTTCGTGCGAAACGGCGATTTATGAGAAATGACGATAAAATTGCTGTTTTAAACTTGCAAAAACATAGAAAAACGCTGTTTTGGCTATTCAAACTGACAAATTCATGTTTCTTTCGTGTGAAACGGCGATTTATGAGAAATGACGATAAAATTGCTGTTTTAAACTCGCAAAAACATAGAAAAACGCTGTTTTGAACTATTCAAACTGACAAATTCATGTTTCTTTCGTGCGAAACGGCGATTTATGAGAAATGACGATAAAATTGCTGTTTTAAACTTGCAAAAACATAGAAAAACGCTGTTTTGAACTATTCAAACTGACAAATTCATGTTTCTTTCGTGCGAAACGGCGATTTATGAGAAATGACGATAAAATTGCTGTTTTGAACTTACAAAAACATAGAAAAACGCTGTTTTGAACTTCTCAAACTGAAAAATTCATGTTTCTTCCGTGCGAAACGGCGATTTATGAGAAATTACGATAAAATTGCTGTTTTAAACTTGCAAAAACATAGAAAAACGCTGTTTTGAACTATTCAAACTGACAAATTCATGTTTCTTTCGTGTGAAACGGCGATTTATGAGAAATGACGATAAAATTGCTGTTTTAAACTTGCAAAAACATAGAAAAACGCTGTTTTTAACTACTCAAACTGACAAATTCATGTTTCTTTCGTGTGAAACGGCGATTTATGAGAAATGACGATAAAATTTCTGTTTTAAACTTGCAAAAACATAGAAAAACGCTCGTTTGAACTATTCAAACTGACAAATTCATGTTTCTTACGTGTGAAACGGCGATTTATGAGAAATGACGATAAAATTGCTGTTTTAAACTTGCAAAAACATAGAAAAACGCTGTTTTGAACTATTCAAACTGACAAATTCATGTATCTTTTGTGCGAAACGGCGATTTATGAGAAATGACGATAAAATTGCTGTTTTAAACTTGCAAAAACATAGAAAAACGCTGTTTTCAACTATTCAAACTGATAAATTCATGTTTCTTACGTTCCAAACGGTGGATTTTTGTGAAATCACGATCAAATAGCTGTTTTAAACTTGCAAAAACATTGAAAAACGCTGTTTTCAACTATTCAAACTGACAAATTCATGTTTCTTCCGTGCGAAACGGCGATTAATGAGAAATTACGATAAAATTGCTGTTTTAAACTTGCAAACACATAGAAAAACGCTGTTTTGAACTATTCAAACGGACAAATTCATGTTTCTTTCCTGTAAAACGGCGATTTATGAGAAATGACGATAAAATTGCTGTTTTAAACTTGCAAAAACATAGAAAAACGCTGTTTTGAACTATTCAAACTGACAAATTCATGTTTCTTTCGTGTGAAACGGCGATTTATGAGAAATGACGATAAAATTGCTGTTTTAAACTTGCAAAAACATAAAAAAACGCTGGTTTGAACTATTCAAACTGACAAATTCATGTTTTTTCCGTGCGAAACGGCGATTTATGAGAAATTACTATAAAATTGCTGTTGTAAACTTGCAAAAACATAGAAAAACGCTGTTTTGAATTATTCAAACTGACAAATTCATGTTTCTTTCGTGTGAAACGGCGATTTATGAGAAATGACGATAAAATTGCTGTTTTAAACTTGCAAAAACATAAAAAAACGCTGGTTTGAACTATTCAAACTGACAAATTCATGTTTCTTACGTGTGAAACGGCGATTTATGAGAAATGACGATAAAATTGCTGTTTTAAACTTGCAAAAACATAGAAAAACGCTGTTTTGAACTATTCAAACTGACAAATTCATGTTTCTTTCGTGCGAAACGGCGATTTATGAGAAATGACGATAAAATTGCTGTTTTAAACTTGCAAAAACATAGAAAAACGCTGTTTTCAACTATTCAAACTGATAAATTCATGTTTCTTACGTTCCAAACGGTGGATTTTTGTGAAATCACGATCAAATTGCTGTTTTAAACTTGCAAAAACTTTGAAAAACGCTGTTTTCAACTATTCAAACTGACAAATTCATGTTTCTTTCGTGCGAAACGGCGATTTATGAGAAATTACGATAAAATTGCTGTTTTAAACTTGCAAAAACATAGAAAAACGCAGTTTTGAACTATTCAAACTGACAAATTCATGTTTCTTTCGTGTGAAACGGCCATTAATGAGAAATGACGATAAAATTGCTGTTTTAAACTTGCAAAAACATAGAAAAACGCTGTTTTGAACTACTCAAACTGACAAATTCATGTTTCTTTCGTGCGAAACGGCGATTTATGATAAATGACGATAAAATTGCTGTTTTAAACTTGCAAAAACATAGAAAAACGCTGTTTTGAACTATTCAAACGGACAAATTCATGTTTCTTTCCTGTGAAACGGCGATTTATGAGAAATGACGATAAAATTGCTGTTTTAAACTTGCAAAAACATAGAAAAACGCTGTTTTGAACTATTCAAACTGACAAATTCATGTTTCTTTCGTGCGAAACGGCGATTTATGAGAAATGACGATAAAATTGCTGTTTTAAACTTGCAAAAACATAGAAAAACGCTGTTTTGACTATTCAAACTGACAAATTCATGTTTCTTTCGTGTGAAACGGCGACTTATGAGAAATGACGATAAAATTGCTGTTTTAAACTTGCAAAAACATAGAAAAACGCTGTTTTGAACTATTCAAACTGACAAATTCATGTTTCTTTCGTGTAAAACGGCGATTTATGAGAAATGACGATAAAATTGCTGTTTTAAACTTACAAAAACATAGAAAAACGCTGTTTTGTACTACTCAAACTGAAAAATTCATGTTTCTTCCGTGCGAAACGGCGATTTATGAGAAATTACTATAAAATTGCTGTTATAAACTTGCAAAAACATAGAAAAACGCTGTTTTGAACTATTCAAACTGACAAATTCATGTTTCTTTCGTGTGAAACGGCGGTTTATGAGAAATGACGATAAAATTGCTGTTTTAAACTTGCAAAAACATAGAAAAACGCTGTTTTGAAATATTCAAACTGACAAATTCATGTTTCTTACGTGTGAAACGGCGATTTATGAGAAATGACGATAAAATTGCTGTTTTAAACTTGCAAAAACATAGAAAAACGCTGTTTTGAACTATTCAAACTGACAAATTCATGTTTCTTTCGTGAGAAACGGCGATTTATGAGAAATGACGATAAAATTGCTGTTTTAAACTTGCAAAAACATAGAAAAACGCTGTTTTCAACTATTCAAACTGACAAATTCATGTTTCTTTCGTGTGAAACGGCGGTTTATGAGAAATGACGATAAAATTGCTGTTTTAAACTTGCAAAAACATAGAAAAACACTGTTTTGAACTACTCAAACTGACAAATTCATGTTTCTTCCGTGCGAAACGGCGATTTATGAGAAATTACTATAAAATTGCTGTTTTAAACTTGCAAAAACATAGAAAAACGCTGTTTTGAACTATTCAAACTGACAAATTCATGTTTCTTTTGTGCGAAACGGCGATTTATGAGAAATGACGATAAAATTGCTGTTTTAAACTTGCAAAAACATAGAAAAACGCTGTTTTGAACTATTCAAACTGACAAATTCATGTTTCTTTCGTGCGAAACGGCGATTTATGAGAAATGACGATAAAATTGCTGTTTTAAACTTGCAAAAACATAGAAAAACGTTGTTTTGACTATTCAAACTGACAAATTCATGTTTCTTTCGTGTGAAACGGCGATTTATGAGAAATGACGATAAAATTGCTGTTTTAAACTTGCAAAAACATAGAAAAACGCTGTTTTGACTATTCAAACTGACAAATTCATGTTTCTTTCGTGTGAAACGGCGATTTATGAGAAATGACGATAAAATTGCTGTTTTAAACTTGCAAAAACATAGAAAAACACTGTTTTGAACTATTCAAACTGACAAATTCATGTTTCTTACGTGTGAAACGGCGATTTATGAGAAATGACGATAAAATTGCTGTTTTAAACTTGCAAAAATATAGAAAAACGCTGTTTTGAACTATTCAAACTGACAAATTCATGTTTCTTTCGTGCGAAACGGCGATTTATGAGAAATGACGATAAAATTGCTGTTTTAAACTTGCAAAAACATAGAAAAACGCTGTTTTGGCTATTCAAACTGACAAATTCATGTTTCTTTCGTGTGAAACGGCGATTTATGAGAAATGACGATAAAATTGCTGTTTTAAACTCGCAAAAACATAGAAAAACGCTGTTTTGAACTATTCAAACTGACAAATTCATGTTTCTTTCGTGCGAAACGGCGATTTATGAGAAATGACGATAAAATTGCTGTTTTAAACTTGCAAAAACATAGAAAAACGCTGTTTTGAACTATTCAAACTGACAAATTCATGTTTCTTTCGTGCGAAACGGCGATTTATGAGAAATGACGATAAAATTGCTGTTTTGAACTTACAAAAACATAGAAAAACGCTGTTTTGAACATCTCAAACTGAAAAATTCATGTTTCTTCCGTGCGAAACGGCGATTTATGAGAAATTACGATAAAATTGCTGTTTTAAACTTGCAAAAACATAGAAAAACGCTGTTTTGAACTATTCAAACTGACAAATTCATGTTTCTTTCGTGTGAAACGGCGATTTATGAGAAATGACGATAAAATTGCTGTTTTAAACTTGCAAAAACATAGAAAAACGCTGTTTTTAACTACTCAAACTGACAAATTCATGTTTCTTTCGTGTGAAACGGCGATTTATGAGAAATGACGATAAAATTTCTGTTTTAAACCTGCAAAAACATAGAAAAACGCTCGTTTGAACTATTCAAACTGACAAATTCATGTTTCTTACGTGTGAAACGGCGATTTATGAGAAATGACGATAAAATTGCTGTTTTAAACTTGCAAAA
The DNA here is from genome assembly GCA_963942605.1 of Poecilus cupreus. Classification (NCBI taxonomy): domain Eukaryota; kingdom Metazoa; phylum Arthropoda; class Insecta; order Coleoptera; family Carabidae; genus Poecilus; species Poecilus cupreus. The sequence continues at coordinate 25,096 of CAWWDY010001153.1, read as the reverse complement.
ACATAGAAAAACGCTGTTTTGAACTATTCAAACTGACAAATTCATGTATCTTTCGTGCGAAACGGCGATTTATGAGAAATGACGATAAAATTGCTGTTTTAAACTTGCAAAAACATAGAAAAACGCTGTTTTCAACTATTCAAACTGATAAATTCATGTTTCTTACGTTCCAAACGGTGGATTTTTGTGAAATCACGATCAAATAGCTGTTTTAAACTTGCAAAAACATTGAAAAACGCTGTTTTCAACTATTCAAACTGACAAATTCATGTTTCTTCCGTGCAAAACGGCGATTAATGAGAAATTACGATAAAATTGCTGTTTTAAACTTGCAAACACATAGAAAAACGCTGTTTTGAACTATTCAAACGGACAAATTCATGTTTCTTTCCTGTAAAACGGCGATAAATGAGAAATGACGATAAAATTGCTGTTTTAAACTTGCAAAAACATAGAAAAACGCTGTTTTGAACTATTCAAACTGACAAATTCATGTTTCTTTCGTGTGAAACGGCGATTTATGAGAAATGACGATAAAATTGCTGTTTTAAACTTACAAAAACATAGAAAAACGCTGTTTTGAACTACTCAAACTGACAAATTCATGTTTATTCCGTGCGAAACGGCGATTTATGAGAAATTACTATAAAATTGCTGTTATAAACTTGCAAAAACATAGAAAAACGCTGTTTTGAACTATTCAAACTGACAAATTCATGTTTCTTTCGTGTGAAACGGCGGTTTATGAGAAATGACGATAAAATTGCTGTTTTAAACTTGCAAAAACATAGAAAAACGCTGTTTTGAAATATTCAAACTGACAAATTCATGTTTCTTACGTGTGAAACGGCGATTTATGAGAAATGACGATAAAATTGCTCTTTTAAACTTGCAAAAACATAGAAAAACGCTGTTTTGAACTATTCAAACTGACAAATTCATGTTTCTTTCGTGAGAAACGGCGATTTATGAGAAATGACGATAAAATTGCTGTTTTAAACTTGCAAAAACATAGAAAAACGCTGTTTTAAACTTTTCAAACTGATAAATTCATGTTTCTTACGTTCTAAACGGTGGATTTTTGTGAAATCACGATAAAATTGCTGTTTTAAACTTGCAAAAACATTGAAAAACGCTGTTTTCAACTATTCAAACTGACAAATTCATGTTTCTTCCGTGCGAAACGGCGATTTATGAGAAATCACGATAAAATTGCTGTTTTAAACTTGCAAAAACATAGAAAAACGCTGTTTTGAACTATTCAAACTGACAAATTCATGTTTCTTTCGTGTGAAACGGCGATTTATGAGAAATAACGATAAAATTGCTGTTTTAAACTTGCAAAAACATAGAAAAACGCTGTTTTGAACTACTCAAACTGACAAATTCATGTTTCTTTCGTGCGAAACGGCGATTTATGAGAAATAACGATAAAATTGCTGTTTTAAACTTGCAAAAACATAGAAAAACGCTGTTTTGAACTACTCAAACTGACAAATTCATGTTTCTTTCGTGCGAAACGGCGATTTATGATAAATTACGAGAAAATTGCTGTTTTAAACTTGCAAAAACATAGAAAAACGCTGTTTTGAACTATTCAAACTGACAAATTCATGTTTCTTGCGTGTGAAACGGCGACTTATGAGAAATTACTATAAAATTGCTGTTTTAAACTTGCAAAAACATAGAAAAACGCTGTTTTGAACTACTCAAACTGACAAATTCATGTTTCTTCCGTGCGAAACGGCGATTTATGAGAAATTACTATAAAATTGCTGTTATAAACTTGCAAAAACATAGAAAAACGCTGTTTTGAACTATTCAAACTGACAAATTCATGTTTCTTACGTGTGAAACGGCGATTTATGAGAAATGACGATAAAATTGCTTGCAAAAACATAGAAAACGCTGTTTTGAACTATTCAAACTGACAAATTCATGTTTCTTTCGTGAGAAACGGCGATTTATGAGAAATGGCGATAAAATTGCTGTTTTAAACATGCAAAAACGTAGAAAAACGCTGTTTTTAACTATTATTATTATTATTATTATTATTATTCAAACTGATAAATTCATGTTTCTTACGTTCGAAACGGTGGATTTTTGTGAAATCACGATAAAATTGCTGTTTTAAACTTGCAAAAACATAGAAAAACGCTGTTTTAAAAAAATAAATAAATATATCATCACGCCTTTTACCCATTAAGGGTGTGGCACTCTGCTTACGCAGATCTCGGTAGGTGATATATTTTTGCGTATGAAATGCGGTTACCAGCCGTCAAGTCATAGCCCCCAAAGTTGTTAGTGGTGGGGGAACCACAGGGGTTAATTTAAATTTGTAACTGTCGGCAGTGGGATTCGAACTGAGGATCTCACGATCCACTGTCCACAATGAGAAATTACTATAAAATTGCTGTTATAAACTTGCAAAAACATAGAAAAACACTGTTTTGAACTATTCAAACTGACAAATTCATGTTTCTTTCGTGTGAAACGGCGATTTATGAGAAATGACGATAAAATTGCTGTTTTAAACTTGCAAAAACATAGAAAAACGCTGTTTTGAAATATTCAAACTGACAAATTCATGTTTCTTTTGTGTGAAACGGCGATTTATGAGAAATGACGATAAAATTGCTGTTTTAAACTTGCAAAAACATAGAAAAACGCTGTTTTGAACTATTCAAACTGACAAATTCATGTTTTTTTCGTGCGAAACGGCGATTTATGAGAAATGACGATAAAATTGCTGTTTTAAACTTGCAAAAACTTAGAAAAACGCTGTTTTCAACTATTCAAACTGATAAATTCATGTTACTTACGTTCGAAACGGTGGATTTTTGTGAAATCACGATAAAATTGCTGTTTTAAACTTGCAAAAACATAGAAAACGCTGTTTTGAACTATTCAAACTGATAAATTCATGTTTCTTACGTTGGAAACGGTGGATTTTTGTGAAATCACGATAAAATTGCTGTTTTAAACTTTCAAAAACATTGAAAAACGCTGTTTTCAACTATTCAAACTGACAAATTCATGTTTCTTCCGTGCGAAACGGCGATTTATGAGAAATTACGAGAAAATTGCTGTTTTAAACTTGCAAAAACATAGAAAAACGCTGTTTTGAACTATTCAAACTGACAAATTCATGTTTCTTGCGTGTGAAACGGCGACTTATGAGAAATGACGATAAAATTGCTGTTTTAAACTTGCAAAAACATAGAAAAACGCTGTTTTGAACTACTCAAACTGACAAATTCATGTTTCTTCCGTGCGAAACGGCGATTTATGAGAAATTACTATAAAATTGCTGTTATAAACTTGCAAAAGCATAGAAAAACGCTGTTTTGAACTATTCAAACTGACAAATTCATGTTTCTTTCGTGTGAAACGGCGATTTATGAGAAATGACGATAAAATTGCTGTTTTAAACTTGCAAAAACATAGAAAAACGCTGTTTTGAACTATTCAAACTGACAAATTCATGTTTCTTACGTGTGAAACGGCGATTTATGAGAAATGACGATAAAATTGCTGTTTTAAACTTGCAAAAACATAGAAAAACGCTGTTTTGAACTATTCAAACTGACAAATTCATGTTTCTTTCGTGAGAAACGGCGATTTATGAGAAATGACGATAAAATTGCTGTTTTAAACATGTAAAAACATAGAAAAACGCTGTTTTTAACTATTCAAACTGATAAATTCATGTTTCTTACGTTCGAAACGGTGGATTTTTGTGAAATCACGATAAAATTGCTGTTTTAAACTTGCAAAAACATAGAAAAACGCTGTTTTGAACTATTCAAACTGATAAATTCATGTTTCTTACGTTGGAAACGGTGGATTTTTGTGAAATCACGATAAAATTGCTGTTTTAAACTTTCAAAAACATTGAAAAACGCTGTTTTCAACTATTCAAACTGACAAATTCATGTTTCTTCCGTGCAAAACGGCGATTTATGAGAAATTACGATAAAATTGCTGTTTTAAACTTGCAAAAACATAGAAAAACGCTGTTTTGAACTATTCAAACTGACAAATTCATGTTTCTTGCGTGTGAAACGGCGATTTATGAGAAATGACGATAAAATTGCTGTTTTAAACTTGCAAAAACATAGAAAAACGCTGTTTTGAACTACTCAAACTGACAAATTCATGTTTCTTCCGTGCGAAACGGCGATTTATGAGAAATTACTATAAAATTGCTGTTATAAACTTGCAAAAACATAGAAAAACGCTGTTTTGAACTATTCAAACTGACAAATTCATGTTTCTTTCGTGTGAAACGGCGATTTATGAGAAATGACGATAAAATTGCTGTTTTAAACTTGCAAAAACAGAGAAAAACGCTTTTTTCAACTATTCAAACTGATAAATTCATGTTTCTTACGTTCGAAACGGTGGATTTTTGTGAAATCACGATAAAATTGCTGTTTTAAACTTGCAAAAACATAGAAAAACGCTGTTTTGAACTATTCAAACTGATAAATTTATGTTTCTTACGTTGGAAACGGTGGATTTTTGTGAAATCACGATAAAATTGCTGTTTTAAACTTGCAAAAACATTGAAAAACGCTGTTTTGAACTACTCAAACTGACATATTCATGTTTCTTCCGTGCGAAACGGCGATTTATGAGAAATTACTATAAAATTGCTGTTATAAACTTGCAAAAACATAGAAAACCGCTGTTTTGAACTATTCAAACTGACAAATTCATGTTTCTTTCGTGTGAAACGGCGATTTATGAGAAATGACGATAAAATTGCTATTTTAAACTTGCAAAAACATAGAAAAACGCTGTTTTGAACTACTCAAACTGACAAATTCATGTTTCTTTCGTGCGAAACGGCGATTTATGATAAATGACGATAAAGTTGCTGTTTTAAACTTGCAAAAACATAGAAAAACGCTGTTTTGAACTATTCAAACTGACAAATTCATGTTTCTTTCGTGTGAAACGGCGATTTATGAGAAATGACGATAAAATTGCTGTTTTAAACTTGCAAAAACATAGAAAAACGCTGTTAGGACTATTCAAACTGACAAATTCATGTTTCTTTCGTGCGAAACGGCGATTTATGAGAAATGACGATAAAATTGCTGTTTTAAACTTGCAAAAACAGAGAAAAACGCTTTTTTCAACTATTCAAACTGATAAATTCATGTTTCTTACGTTCGAAACGGTGGATTTTTGTGAAATCACGATAAAATTGCTGTTTTAAACTTGCAAAAACATAGAAAAACGCTGTTTTGAACTATTCAAACTGATAAATTTATGTTTCTTACGTTGGAAACGGTGGATTTTTGTGAAATCACGATAAAATTGCTGTTTTAAACTTTCAAAAACATTGAAAAACGCTGTTTTCAACTATTCAAACTGACAAATTCATGTTTCTTCCGTGCGAAACGGCGATTTATGAGAAATTACGATAAAATTGCTGTTTTAAACTTGCAAAAACATAGAAAAACGCTGTTTTGAACTATTCAAACTGACAAATTCATGTTTCTTTCGTGTGAAACGGCGATTTATGAGAAATGACGATAAAATTGCTGTTTTAAACTTGCAAAAACATAGAAAAACGCTGTTTTGAACTACTCAAACTGACAAATTCATGTTTCTTCCGTGCGAAACGGCGATTTATGAGAAATTACTATAAAATTGCTGTTATAAACTTGTAAAAACATAGAAAAACGCTGTTTTGAACTATTCAAACTAACAAATTCATGTTTCTTTCGTGTGAAACGGCGATTTATGAGAAATGACGATAAAATTGCTGTTTTAAACTTGCAAAAACATAGAAAATCGCTGTTTTGAACTATTCAAACTGACAAATTCATGTTTCTTACGTGTGAAACGGCGATTTATGAGAAATGACGATAAAATTGCTGTTTTAAACTTGCAAAAACATAGAAAAACGCTGTTTTGAACTATTCAAACTGACAAATTCATGTTTCTTTCGTGAGAAACGGCGATTTATGAGAAATGACGATAAAATTGCTGTTTTAAACTTGCAAAAACATAGAAAAACGCTGTTTTCAACTATTCAAACTGATAAATTCATGTTACTTACGTTCGAAACGGTGGATTTTTGTGAAATCACGATAAAATTGCTGTTTTAAACTTGCAAAAACATAGAAAACGCTGTTTTGAACTATTCAAACTGATAAATTCATGTTTCTTACGTTGGAAACGGTGGATTTTTGTGAAATCACGATAAAATTGCTGTTTTAAACTTTCAAAAACATTGAAAAACGCTGTTTTCAACTATTCAAACTGACAAATTCATGTTTCTTCCGTGCGAAACGGCGATTTATGAGAAATTACGAGAAAATTGCTGTTTTAAACTTGCAAAAACATAGAAAAACGCTGTTTTGAACTATTCAAACTGACAAATTCATGTTTCTTGCGTGTGAAACGGCGACTTATGAGAAATGACGATAAAATTGCTGTTTTAAACTTGCAAAAACATAGAAAAACGCTGTTTTGAACTACTCAAACTGACAAATTCATGTTTCTTCCGTGCGAAACGGCGATTTATGAGAAATTACTATAAAATTGCTGTTATAAACTTGCAAAAGCATAGAAAAACGCTGTTTTGAACTATTCAAACTGACAAATTCATGTTTCTTTCGTGTGAAACGGCGATTTATGAGAAATGACGATAAAATTGCTGTTTTAAACTTGCAAAAACATAGAAAAACGCTGTTTTGAACTATTCAAACTGACAAATTCATGTTTCTTACGTGTGAAACGGCGATTTATGAGAAATGACGATAAAATTGCTGTTTTAAACTTGCAAAAACATAGAAAAACGCTGTTTTGAACTATTCAAACTGACAAATTCATGTTTCTTTCGTGAGAAACGGCGATTTATGAGAAATGACGATAAAATTGCTGTTTTAAACATGTAAAAACATAGAAAAACGCTGTTTTTAACTATTCAAACTGATAAATTCATGTTTCTTACGTTCGAAACGGTGGATTTTTGTGAAATCACGATAAAATTGCTGTTTTAAACTTGCAAAAACATAGAAAAACGCTGTTTTGAACTATTCAAACTGATAAATTCATGTTTCTTACGTTGGAAACGGTGGATTTTTGTGAAATCACGATAAAATTGCTGTTTTAAACTTTCAAAAACATTGAAAAACGCTGTTTTCAACTATTCAAACTGACAAATTCATGTTTCTTCCGTGCAAAACGGCGATTTATGAGAAATTACGATAAAATTGCTGTTTTAAACTTGCAAAAACATAGAAAAACGCTGTTTTGAACTATTCAAACTGACAAATTCATGTTTCTTGCGTGTGAAACGGCGATTTATGAGAAATGACGATAAAATTGCTGTTTTAAACTTGCAAAAACATAGAAAAACGCTGTTTTGAACTACTCAAACTGACAAATTCATGTTTCTTCCGTGCGAAACGGCGATTTATGAGAAATTACTATAAAATTGCTGTTATAAACTTGCAAAAACATAGAAAAACGCTGTTTTGAACTATTCAAACTGACAAATTCATGTTTCTTTCGTGTGAAACGGCGATTTATGAGAAATGACGATAAAATTGCTGTTTTAAACTTGCAAAAACAGAGAAAAACGCTTTTTTCAACTATTCAAACTGATAAATTCATGTTTCTTACGTTCGAAACGGTGGATTTTTGTGAAATCACGATAAAATTGCTGTTTTAAACTTGCAAAAACATAGAAAAACGCTGTTTTGAACTATTCAAACTGATAAATTTATGTTTCTTACGTTGGAAACGGTGGATTTTTGTGAAATCACGATAAAATTGCTGTTTTAAACTTGCAAAAACATTGAAAAACGCTGTTTTGAACTACTCAAACTGACATATTCATGTTTCTTCCGTGCGAAACGGCGATTTATGAGAAATTACTATAAAATTGCTGTTATAAACTTGCAAAAACATAGAAAACCGCTGTTTTGAACTATTCAAACTGACAAATTCATGTTTCTTTCGTGTGAAACGGCGATTTATGAGAAATGACGATAAAATTGCTATTTTAAACTTGCAAAAACATAGAAAAACGCTGTTTTGAACTACTCAAACTGACAAATTCATGTTTCTTTCGTGCGAAACGGCGATTTATGATAAATGACGATAAAGTTGCTGTTTTAAACTTGCAAAAACATAGAAAAACGCTGTTTTGAACTATTCAAACTGACAAATTCATGTTTCTTTCGTGTGAAACGGCGATTTATGAGAAATGACGATAAAATTGCTGTTTTAAACTTGCAAAAACATAGAAAAACGCTGTTAGGACTATTCAAACTGACAAATTCATGTTTCTTTCGTGCGAAACGGCGATTTATGAGAAATGACGATAAAATTGCTGTTTTAAACTTGCAAAAACAGAGAAAAACGCTTTTTTCAACTATTCAAACTGATAAATTCATGTTTCTTACGTTCGAAACGGTGGATTTTTGTGAAATCACGATAAAATTGCTGTTTTAAACTTGCAAAAACATAGAAAAACGCTGTTTTGAACTATTCAAACTGATAAATTTATGTTTCTTACGTTGGAAACGGTGGATTTTTGTGAAATCACGATAAAATTGCTGTTTTAAACTTTCAAAAACATTGAAAAACGCTGTTTTCAACTATTCAAACTGACAAATTCATGTTTCTTCCGTGCGAAACGGCGATTTATGAGAAATTACGATAAAATTGCTGTTTTAAACTTGCAAAAACATAGAAAAACGCTGTTTTGAACTATTCAAACTGACAAATTCATGTTTCTTTCGTGTGAAACGGCGATTTATGAGAAATGACGATAAAATTGCTGTTTTAAACTTGCAAAAACATAGAAAAACGCTGTTTTGAACTACTCAAACTGACAAATTCATGTTTCTTCCGTGCGAAACGGCGATTTATGAGAAATTACTATAAAATTGCTGTTATAAACTTGTAAAAACATAGAAAAACGCTGTTTTGAACTATTCAAACTAACAAATTCATGTTTCTTTCGTGTGAAACGGCGATTTATGAGAAATGACGATAAAATTGCTGTTTTAAACTTGCAAAAACATAGAAAATCGCTGTTTTGAACTATTCAAACTGACAAATTCATGTTTCTTACGTGTGAAACGGCGATTTATGAGAAATGACGATAAAATTGCTGTTTTAAACTTGCAAAAACATAGAAAAACGCTGTTTTGAACTATTCAAACTGACAAATTCATGTTTCTTTCGTGAGAAACGGCGATTTATGAGAAATGACGATAAAATTGCTGTTTTAAACTTGCAAAAACATAGAAAAACGCTGTTTTCAACTATTCAAACTGATAAATTCATGTTTCTTACGTTCCAAACGGTGGATTTTTGTGAAATCACGATAAAATTGCTGTTTTAAACTTGCAAAAACATTGAAAAACGCTGTTTTCAACTATTCAAACTGACAAATTCATGTTTCTTCCGTGCGAAACGGCGATTTATGAGAAATTACGATAAAATTGCTGTTTTAAACTTGCAAAAACATAGAAAAACGCTGTTTTGAACTACTCAAACTGACAAATTCATGTTTCTTTCGTGCGAAACGGCGATTTATGATAAATGACGATAAAATTGCTGTTTTAAACTTGCAAAAACATAGAAAAACGCTGTTTTTAACTATTCAAACTGATAAATTCATGTTTCTTTCGTGTGAAACGGCGATTTATGAGAAATGACGATAAAATTGCTGTTTTAAACTTGCAAAAACATAGAAAAACGCTGTTTTTAACTATTCAAACTGATAAATTCAGGTTTCTTTCGTTCGAAACGGTGGATTTTTGTGAAATCACGATAAAACTGCTGTTTTAAACTTGCAAAAACATAGAAAAACGCTGTTTTGAACTATTCAAACTGATAAATTCATGTTTCTTTCGGGTGAAACGGCGATTTATGAGAAATGACGATAAAATTGCTGTTTTAAACTTGCAAAAACATAGAAAAACGCTGTTTTGAACTATTCAAACTGACAAATTCATGTTTCTTTCGTGTGAAACGGCGATTTATGAGAAATGACGATAAAATTGCTGTTTTAAACTTGCAAAAACATAGAAAAACGCTGTTTTTAACTATTCAAACTGATAAATTCATGTTTCTTTCGTGTGAAACGGCGATTTATGAGAAATGACGATAAAATTGCTGTTTTAAACTTGCAAAAACATAGAAAAACGCTGTTTTGAACTATTCAAACTGATAAATTCATGTTTCTTTCGTGTGAAACGGCGATTTATGAGATATGACGATAAAATTGCTGTTTTAAACATGAAAAAACATAGAAAAACGCTGTTTTGAACTATTCAAACTGACAAATTCATTTTTCTTTCGTGTGAAACGGCGATTTATGAGAAATGACGATAAAATTGCTGTTTTAAACTTGCAAAAACATAGAAAAACGCTGTTTTGAACTATTCAAACTGATAAATTAATGTTTCTTTCGTGTGAAACGCGATTTATGAGAAATGACGATAAAATTGCTGTTTTAAACTTGCAAAAACATAGAAAAACGCTGTTTTGAACTATTCAAACTGATAAATTCATGTTTCTTTCGTGTGAAACGGCGATTTATGAGATATGACGATAAAATTGCTGTTTTAAACATGAAAAAACATAGAAAAACGCTGTTTTGAACTATTCAAACTGACAAATTCATTTTTCTTTCGTGTGAAACGGCGATTTATGAGAAATGACGATAAAATTGCTGTTTTAAACTTGCAAAAACATAGAAAAACGCTGTTTTGAACTATTCAAACTGATAAATTAATGTTTCTTTCGTGTGAAACGCGATTTATGAGAAATGACGATAAAATTGCTGTTTTAAACTTGCAAAAACATAGAAAAACGCTGTTTTGAACTATTCAAACTGACAAATTCATGTTTCTTTCGTGTGAAACGGCGATTTATGAGAAATGACGATAAAATTGCTGTTTTAAACTTGCAAAAACATAGAAAAACGCTGTTTTGAACTATTCAAACTGACAAATTCATGTTTTTTTCGTGCGAAACGGCGATTTATGAGAAATGACGATAAAATTGCTGTTTTAAACTTGCAAAAACATAGAAAAACGCTGTTTTCAACTATTCAAACTGATAAATTCATGTTACTTACGTTCGAAACGGTGGATTTTTGTGAAATCACGATAAAATTGCTGTTTTAAACTTGCAAAAACATAGAAAAACGCTGTTTTGAACTATTCAAACTGATAAATTCATGTTTCTTACGTTGGAAACGGTGGATTTTTGTGAAATCACGATAAAATTGCTGTTTTAAACTTTCAAAAACATTGAAAAACGCTGTTTTCAACTATTCAAACTGACAAATTCATGTTTCTTCCGTGCGAAACGGCGATTTATGAGAAATTACGATAAAATTGCTGTTTTAAACTTGCAAAAACATAGAAAAACGCTGTTTTGAACTATTCATACTGACAAATTCATGTTTCTTTCGTGTTAAACGGCGATTTATGAGAAATGACGATAAAATTGCTGTTTTAAACTTGCAAAAACATAGAAAAACGCTGTTTTTAACTATTCAAACTGATAAATTCAGGTTTCTTTCGTTCGAAACGGTGGATTTTTGTGAAATCACGATAAAACTGCTGTTTTAAACTTGCAAAAACATAGAAAAACGCTGTTTTGAACTATTCAAACTGATAAATTCATGTTTCTTTCGGGTGAAACGGCGATTTATGAGAAATGACGATAAAATTGCTGTTTTAAACTTGCAAAAACATAGAAAAACGCTGTTTTGAACTATTCAAACTGACAAATTCATGTTTCTTTCGTGTGAAACGGCGATTTATGAGAAATGACGATAAAATTGCTGTTTTAAACTTGCAAAAACATAGAAAAACGCTGTTTTTAACTATTCAAACTGATAAATTCATGTTTCTTTCGTGTGAAACGGCGATTTATGAGAAATGACGATAAAATTGCTGTTTTAAACTTGCAAAAACATAGAAAAACGCTGTTTTGAACTATTCAAACTGATAAATTCATGTTTCTTTCGTGTGAAACGGCGATTTATGAGATATGACGATAAAATTGCTGTTTTAAACATGAAAAAACATAGAAAAACGCTGTTTTGAACTATTCAAACTGACAAATTCATTTTTCTTTCGTGTGAAACGGCGATTTATGAGAAATGACGATAAAATTGCTGTTTTAAACTTGCAAAAACATAGAAAAACGCTGTTTTGAACTATTCAAACTGATAAATTAATGTTTCTTTCGTGTGAAACGCGATTTATGAGAAATGACGATAAAATTGCTGTTTTAAACTTGCAAAAACATAGAAAAACGCTGTTTTGAACTATTCAAACTGACAAATTCATGTTTCTTTCGTGTGAAACGGCGATTTATGAGAAATTACGATAAAATTGCTGTTTTAAACTTGCAAAAACATAGAAAAACGCTGTTTTGAACTATTCAAACTGACAAATTCATGTTTTTTTCGTGCGAAACGGCGATTTATGAGAAATGACGATAAAATTGCTGTTTTAAACTTGCAAAAACATAGAAAAACGCTGTTTTCAACTATTCAAACTGATAAATTCATGTTACTTACGTTCGAAACGGTGGATTTTTGTGAAATCACGATAAAATTGCTGTTTTAAACTTGCAAAAACATAGAAAAACGCTGTTTTGAACTATTCAAACTGATAAATTCATGTTTCTTACGTTGGAAACGGTGGATTTTTGTGAAATCACGATAAAATTGCTGTTTTAAACTTTCAAAAACATTGAAAAACGCTGTTTTCAACTATTCAAACTGACAAATTCATGTTTCTTCCGTGCGAAACGGCGATTTATGAGAAATTACGATAAAATTGCTGTTTTAAACTTGCAAAAACATAGAAAAACGCTGTTTTGAACTATTCAAACTGACAAATTCATGTTTCTTTCGTGTGAAACGGCGATTTATGAGAAATGACGATAAAATTGCTGTTTTAAACTTGCAAAAACATAGAAAAACGCTGTTTTGAACTATTCAAACTGACAAATTCATGTTTCTTACGTGGGAAACAGCGATTTATGAGAAATGACGATAAAATTGCTGTTTGAAACTTGCAAAAACATAGAAAAACGCTGTTTTGAACTATTCAAACTGACAAATTCATGTTTCTTTCGTGAGAAACGGCGATTTATGAGAAATGACGATAAAATTGCTGTTTTAAACATGCAAAAACATAGAAAAACCCTGTTTTTAACTATTCAAACTGATAAATTCATGTTTCTTACGTTCCAAACGGTGGATTTTTGTGAAATCACGATAAAATTGCTGTTTTAAACTTGCAAAAACATTGAAAAACGCTGTTTTCAACTATTCAAACTGACAAATTCATGTTTCTTCCGTGCGAAACGGCGATTTATGAGAAATTACGATAAAATTGCTGTTTTAAACTTGCAAAAACATAGAAAAACGCTGTTTTGTACTACTCAAACTGACAAATTCATGTTTCTTTCGTGCGATACGGCGATTTATGATAAATGACGATAAAATTGCTGTTTTAAACTTGCAAAAACATAGAAAAACGCTGTTTTGAACTATTCAAACTGACAAATTCATGTTTCTTGCGTGTGAAACGGCGATTTATGAGAAATGACGATAAAATTGCTGTTTTACGTGCGAAACGGCGATTTATGATAAATGACGATAAAATTGCTGTTTTAAACTTGCAAAAACATAAAAAAACGCTGTTTTGAACTACTCAAACTGACAAATTCATGTTTCTTCCGTGCGAAACGGCGATTTATGAGAAATTACTATAAAATTGCTGTTATAAACTTGCAAAAACATAGAAAAACGCTGTTTTGAACTATTCAAACTGACAAATTCATGTTTCTTTCGTGTGAAACGGCGATTTATGAGAAATGACGATAAAATTGCTATTTTAAACTTGCAAAAACATGGAAAAACGCTGTTTTGAACTATTCAAACTGACAAATTCATGTTTCTTACGTGTGAAACGGCGATTTATGAGAAATGACGATAAAATTGCTGTTTTAAACTTGCAAAAACATAGAAAAACGCTGTTTTGAACTATTCAAACTGACAAATTCATGTTTCTTTCGTGCGAAACGGCGATTTATGAGAAATGACGATACAATTGCTGTTTTAAACTTGCAAAAACATAGAAAAACGCTGTTTCCAACTATTCAAACTGATAAATTCATGTTTCTTACGTTCCAAACGGTGGATTTTTGTGAAATCACGATAAAAATGCTGTTTTAAACTTGCAAAAACATTGAAAAACGCTGTTTTCAACTATTCAAACTGACAAATTCATGTTTCTTCCATGCGAAACGGCGATTTATGAGAAATGACGATAAAATTGCTGTTTTAAACTTGCAAAAACATAGAAAAACGCTGTTTTGAACTACTCAAACTGACAAATTTATGTTTCTTTCGTGCGAAACGGCGAATTATGAGAAATGACGATAAAATTGCTGTTTTAAAATTGCAAAAACATAGAAAAACGCTGTTTTCAACTATTCAAACTGATAAATTCATGTTTCTTACGTTCCAAACGGTGGATTTTTGTGAATTCACGATAAAATTGCTGTTTTAAACTTGCAAAAACATTGAAAAACGCTGTTTTCAACTATTCAAACTGACAAATTCATGTTTCTTCCGTGCGAAACGGCGATTTATGAGAAATTACGATAAAATTGCTGTTTTAAACTTGCAAAAACATAGATAAACGCTGTTTTGAACTATTCAAACTGACAAATTCATGTTTCTTTCGTGTGAAACGGCGATTTATGAGAAATGACGATAAAATTGCTGTTTTAAACTAGCAAAAACATAGAAAAACGCTGTTTTGAACTACTCAAACTGACAAATTCATGTTTCTTTCGTGCGATACGGCGATTTATGATATATGACGATAAAATTGCTGTTTTAAACTTGCAAAAACATAGAAAAACGCTGTTTTGAACTATTCAAACGGACAAATTCATGTTTCTTTCGTGTGAAACGGCGATTTATGAGAAATGACGATAAAATTGCTGTTTTAAACTTGCAAAAACATAGAAAAACGCTGTTTTGAACTATTCAAACTGACAAATTCATGTTTCTTTCGTGCGAAACAGCGATTTATGAGAAGTGACGATAAAATTGCTGTTTTAAACTTGCAAAAACATAGAAAAACGCTGTTTTCAACTATTCAAACTGATAAATTCATGTTTCTTACGTTCGAAACGGTGGATTTTTGTGAAATCACGATAAAATTGCTGTTTTAAACTTGCAAAAACATAGAAAAACGCTGTTTTGAACTACTCAAACTGACAAATTCATGTTTCTTCCGTGCGAAACGGCGATTTATGAGAAATTACTATAAAATTGCTGTTTTAAAATTACAAAAACATAGAAAAACGCTGTTTTGAACTATTCAAACTGACAAATTCATGTTTCTTTCGTGTGAAACGGCGATTTATGAGAAATGACGATAAAATTGCTGTTTTAAACTTGCAAAAACATAGAAAAACGCTGTTTTGAACTATTCAAACTGACAAATTAATGTTTCTTACGTGTGAAACGGCGATTTATGAGAAATGACGTTAAAATTGCTGTTTTAAACTTGCAAAAACATAGAAAAACGCTGTTTTGAACTATTCAAACTGACAAATTCATGTTTCTTTCGTGAGAAACGGCGATTTATGAGAAATGACGATAAAATTGCTGTTTTAAACTTGCAAAAACATAGAAAAACGCTGTTTTCAACTATTAAAACTAATAAATTCATGTTTCTTACGTTCCAAACGGTGGATTTTTGTGAAATCACGATAAAATTGCTGTTTTAAACTTGCAAAAACATTGAAAAACGCTGTTTTCAACTATTCAAACTGATAAATTCATGTTTCTTACGTTCGAAACGGTGGATTTTTGTGAAATCACGATAAAATTGCTGTTTTAAACTTGCAAAAACATATAAAAACGCTGTTTTGAACTATTCAAACTGACAAATTCATGTTTCTTTCGTGTGAAACGGCGATTTATGAGAAATGACGATAAAATTGCTGTTTTAAACTTGCAAAAACATAGAAAAACGCTGTTTTCAACTATTCAAACTGACAAATTCATGTTTCTTTCGTGCGAAACGGCGATTTATGAGAAATGACGATAAAATTGCTGTTTTAAACTTGCAAAAACATAGAAAAACGCTGTTTTCAACTATTCAAACTGATAAATTCATGTTTCTTACGTTCGAAACGGTGGATTTTTGTGAAATCACGATAAAATTGCTGTTTTAAACTTGCAAAAACATAGAAAAACGCTGTTTTGAACTATTCAAACTGATAAATTCATGTTTCTTACGTTGGAAACGGTGGATTTTTGTGAAATCACGATAAAATTGCTGTTTTAAACTTGCAAAAACATTGAAAAATGCTGTTTTCAACTATTCAAACTGACAAATTCATGTTTCTTCCGTGCGAAACGGCGATTTATGAGAAATTACGATAAAATTGCTGTTTTAAACTTGCAAAAACATAGAAAAACGCTGTTTTGAACTATTCAAACTGACAAATTCATGTTTCTTTCGTGTGAAACGGCGATTTATGAGAAATGACGATAAAATTGCTGTTTTAAACTTGCAAAAACATAGAAAAACGCTGTTTTAAACTACTCAAACTGACAAATTCATGTTTCTTCCGTGCGAAACGGCGATTTATGAGAAATTACTATAAAATTGCTGTTATAAACTTGCAAAAACATAGAAAAACGCTGTTTTGAACTATTCAAACTGACAAATTCATGTTTCTTTCGTGTGAAACGGCGATTTATGAGAAATGACGATAAAATTGCTGTTTTAAACTTGCAAAAACATAGAAAAACGCTGTTTTGAACTATTCAAACTGACAAATTCATGTTTCTTACGTGTGAAACGGCGATTTATGAGAAATGACGATAAAATTGCTGTTTTAAACTTGCAAAAACATAGAAAAACGCTGTTTTGAACTATTCAAACTGACAAATTCATGTTTCTTTCGTGCGAAACGGCGATTTATGAGAAATGACGATAAAATTGCTGTTTTAAACTTGCAAAAACATAGAAAAACGCTGTTTTGAACTATTCAAACTGACAAATTCATGTTTCTTTCGTGTGAAACGGCGATTTATGAGAAATGACGATAAAATTGCTGTTTTAAACTTGCAAAAACATAGAAAAACGCTGTTTTGAACTACTCAAACTGACAAATTCATGTTTCTTTCGTGCGAAACGGCGATTTATGAGAAATGACGATAAAATTGCTGTTTTAAAATTGCAAAAACATAGAAAAACGCTGTTTTCAACTATTCAAACTGATAAATTCATGTTTCTTTCGTGAGAAACGGCGATTTATGAGAAATGACGATAAAATTGCTGTTTTAAACTTGCAAAAACATAGATAAACGCTGTTTTGAACTATTCAAACTGACAAATTCATGTTTCTTTCGTGAGAAACGGCGATTTATGAGAAATGACGATAAAATTGCTGTTTTAAACTTGCAAAAACATAGAAAAACGCTGTTTTCAACTATTAAAACTAATAAATTCATGTTTCTTACGTTCCAAACGGTGGATTTTTGTGAAATCACGATAAAATTGCTGTTTTAAACTTGCAAAAACATTGAAAAACGCTGTTTTCAACTATTCAAACTGATAAATTCATGTTTCTTACGTTCGAAACGGTGGATTTTTGTGAAATCACGATAAAATTGCTGTTTTAAACTTGCAAAAACATAGAAAAACGCTGTTTTGAACTATTCAAACTGACAAATTCATGTTTCTTTCGTGTGAAACGGCGATTTATGAGAAATGACGATAAAATTGCTGTTTTAAACTTGCAAAAACATAGAAAAACGCTGTTTTCAACTATTCAAACTGACAAATTCATGTTTCTTTCGTGCGAAACGGCGATTTATGAGAAATGACGATAAAATTGCTGTTTTAAACTTGCAAAAACATAGAAAAACGCTGTTTTCAACTATTCAAACTGATAAATTCATGTTTCTTACGTTCGAAACGGTGGATTTTTGTGAAATCACGATAAAATTGCTGTTTTAAACTTGCAAAAACATAGAAAAACGCTGTTTTGAACTATTCAAACTGATAAATTCATGTTTCTTACGTTGGAAACGGTGGATTTTTGTGAAATCACGATAAAATTGCTGTTTTAAACTTGCAAAAACATTGAAAAATGCTGTTTTCAACTATTCAAACTGACAAATTCATGTTTCTTCCGTGCGAAACGGCGATTTATGAGAAATTACGATAAAATTGCTGTTTTAAACTTGCAAAAACATAGAAAAACGCTGTTTTGAACTATTCAAACTGACAAATTCATGTTTCTTTCGTGTGAAACGGCGATTTATGAGAAATGACGATAAAATTGCTGTTTTAAACTTGCAAAAACATAGAAAAACGCTGTTTTAAACTACTCAAACTGACAAATTCATGTTTCTTCCGTGCGAAACGGCGATTTATGAGAAATTACTATAAAATTGCTGTTATAAACTTGCAAAAACATAGAAAAACGCTGTTTTGAACTATTCAAACTGACAAATTCATGTTTCTTTCGTGTGAAACGGCGATTTATGAGAAATGACGATAAAATTGCTGTTTTAAACTTGCAAAAACATAGAAAAACGCTGTTTTGAACTATTCAAACTGACAAATTCATGTTTCTTACGTGTGAAACGGCGATTTATGAGAAATGACGATAAAATTGCTGTTTTAAACTTGCAAAAACATAGAAAAACGCTGTTTTGAACTATTCAAACTGACAAATTCATGTTTCTTTCGTGCGAAACGGCGATTTATGAGAAATGACGATAAAATTGCTGTTTTAAACTTGCAAAAACATAGAAAAACGCTGTTTTGAACTATTCAAACTGACAAATTCATGTTTCTTTCGTGTGAAACGGCGATTTATGAGAAATGACGATAAAATTGCTGTTTTAAACTTGCAAAAACATAGAAAAACGCTGTTTTGAACTACTCAAACTGACAAATTCATGTTTCTTTCGTGCGAAACGGCGATTTATGAGAAATGACGATAAAATTGCTGTTTTAAAATTGCAAAAACATAGAAAAACGCTGTTTTCAACTATTCAAACTGATAAATTCATGTTTCTTTCGTGAGAAACGGCGATTTATGAGAAATGACGATAAAATTGCTGTTTTAAACTTGCAAAAACATAGATAAACGCTGTTTTGAACTATTCAAACTGACAAATTCATGTTTCTTTCGTGAGAAACGGCGATTTATGAGAAATGACGATAAAATTGCTGTTTTAAACTTGCAAAAACATAGAAAAACGCTGTTTTCAACTATTAAAACTAATAAATTCATGTTTCTTACGTTCCAAACGGTGGATTTTTGTGAAATCACGATAAAATTGCTGTTTTAAACTTGCAAAAACATTGAAAAACGCTGTTTTCAACTATTCAAACTGATAAATTCATGTTTCTTACGTTCGAAACGGTGGATTTTTGTGAAATCACGATAAAATTGCTGTTTTAAACTTGCAAAAACATAGAAAAACGCTGTTTTGAACTATTCAAACTGACAAATTCATGTTTCTTTCGTGTGAAACGGCGATTTATGAGAAATGACGATAAAATTGCTGTTTTAAACTTGCAAAAACATAGAAAAACGCTGTTTTCAACTATTCAAACTGACAAATTCATGTTTCTTTCGTGCGAAACGGCGATTTATGAGAAATGACGATAAAATTGCTGTTTTAAACTTGCAAAAACATAGAAAAACGCTGTTTTCAACTATTCAAACTGATAAATTCATGTTTCTTACGTTCGAAACGGTGGATTTTTGTGAAATCACGATAAAATTGCTGTTTTAAACTTGCAAAAACATAGAAAAACGCTGTTTTGAACTATTCAAACTGATAAATTCATGTTTCTTACGTTGGAAACGGTGGATTTTTGTGAAATCACGATAAAATTGCTGTTTTAAACTTGCAAAAACATTGAAAAATGCTGTTTTCAACTATTCAAACTGACAAATTCATGTTTCTTCCGTGCGAAACGGCGATTTATGAGAAATTACGATAAAATTGCTGTTTTAAACTTGCAAAAACATAGAAAAACGCTGTTTTGAACTATTCAAACTGACAAATTCATGTTTCTTTCGTGTGAAACGGCGATTTATGAGAAATGACGATAAAATTGCTGTTTTAAACTTGCAAAAACATAGAAAAACGCTGTTTTAAACTACTCAAACTGACAAATTCATGTTTCTTCCGTGCGAAACGGCGATTTATGAGAAATTACTATAAAATTGCTGTTATAAACTTGCAAAAACATAGAAAAACGCTGTTTTGAACTATTCAAACTGACAAATTCATGTTTCTTTCGTGTGAAACGGCGATTTATGAGAAATGACGATAAAATTGCTGTTTTAAACTTGCAAAAACATAGAAAAACGCTGTTTTGAACTATTCAAACTGACAAATTCATGTTTCTTACGTGTGAAACGGCGATTTATGAGAAATGACGATAAAATTGCTGTTTTAAACTTGCAAAAACATAGAAAAACGCTGTTTTGAACTATTCAAACTGACAAATTCATGTTTCTTTCGTGCGAAACGGCGATTTATGAGAAATGACGATAAAATTGCTGTTTTAAACTTGCAAAAACATAGAAAAACGCTGTTTTCAACTATTCAAACTGATAAATTCATGTTTCTTACGTTCCAAACGGTGGATTTTTGTGAAATCACGATAAAATTGCTGTTTTAAACTTGCAAAAACATTGAAAAACGCTGTTTTGAATTATTCAAACTGACAAATTCATGTTTCTTTCGTGTGAAACGGCGATTTATGAGAAATGACGATAAAATTGCTGTTTTAAACTTGCAAAAACATAGAAAAACGCTGTTTTGAACTATTCAAACTGACAAATTCATGTTTCTTTCGTGTGAAACGGCGATTTATGAGAAATGACGATAAAATTGCTGTTTTAAACTTGCAAAAACATAGAAAAACGCTGTTTTGAACTACTCAAACTGACAAATTCATGTTTCTTTCGTGCGAAACGGCGATTTATGAGAAATGACGATAAAATTGCTGTTTTAAAATTGCAAAAACATAGAAAAACGCTGTTTTCAACTATTCAAACTGATAAATTCATGTTTCTTTCGTGAGAAACGGCGATTTATGAGAAATGACGATAAAATTGCTGTTTTAAACTTGCAAAAACATAGAAAAACGCTGTTTTCAACTATTAAAACTAATAAATTCATGTTTCTTACGTTCCAAACGGTGGATTTTTGTGAAATCACGATAAAGTTGCTGTTTTAAACTTGCAAAAACATTGAAAAACGCTGTTTTCAACTATTCAAACTGACAAATTCATGTTTCTTCCGTGCGAAACGGCGATTTATGAGAAATTACGATAAAATTGCTGTTTTAAACTTGCAAAAACATAGATAAACGCTGTTTTGAACTATTCAAACTGACAAATTCATGTTTCTTTCGTGTGAAACGGCGATTTATGAGAAATGACGATAAAATTGCTGTTTTAAACTTGCAAAAACATAGAAAAACGCTGTTTTGAACTATTCAAACTGACAAATTCATGTTTCTTACGTGTGAAACGGCGATTTATGAGAAATGACGATAAAATTGCTGTTTTAAACTTGCAAAAACATAGAAAAACGCTGTTTTGAACTATTCAAACTGACAAATTCATGTTTCTTTCGTGCGAAACGGCGATTTATGAGAAATGACGATAAAATTGCTGTTTTAAACTTGCAAAAACATAGAAAAACGCTGTTTTCAACTATTCAAACTGATAAATTCATGTTTCTTACGTTCCAAACGGTGGATTTTTGTGAAATCACGATAAAATTGCTGTTTTAAACTTGCAAAAACATTGAAAAACGCTGTTTTGAATTATTCAAACTGACAAATTCATGTTTCTTACGTTCGAAACGGTGGATTTTTGTGAAATCACGATAAAATTGCTGTTTTAAACTTGCAAAAACATAGAAAAACGCTGTTTTGAACTATTCAAACTGATAAATTCATGTTTCTTACGTTGGAAACGGTGGATTTTTGTGAAATCACGATAAAATTGCTGTTTTAAACTTGCAAAAACATTGAAAAATGCTGTTTTCAACTATTCAAACTGACAAATTCATGTTTCTTCCGTGCGAAACGGCGATTTATGAGAAATTACGATAAAATTGCTGTTTTAAACTTGCAAAAACATAGAAAAACGCTGTTTTGAACTATTCAAACTGACAAATTCATGTTTCTTTCGTGTGAAACGGCGATTTATGAGAAATGACGATAAAATTGCTGTTTTAAACTTGCAAAAACATAGAAAAACGCTGTTTTAAACTACTCAAACTGACAAATTCATGTTTCTTCCGTGCGAAACGGCGATTTATGAGAAATTACTATAAAATTGCTGTTATAAACTTGCAAAAACATAGAAAAACGCTGTTTTGAACTATTCAAACTGACAAATTCATGTTTCTTTCGTGTGAAACGGCGATTTATGAGAAATGACGATAAAATTGCTGTTTTAAACTTGCAAAAACATAGAAAAACGCTGTTTTGAACTATTCAAACTGACAAATTCATGTTTCTTACGTGTGAAACGGCGATTTATGAGAAATGACGATAAAATTGCTGTTTTAAACTTGCAAAAACATAGAAAAACGCTGTTTTGAACTATTCAAACTGACAAATTCATGTTTCTTTCGTGCGAAACGGCGATTTATGAGAAATGACGATAAAATTGCTGTTTTAAACTTGCAAAAACATAGAAAAACGCTGTTTTCAACTATTCAAACTGATAAATTCATGTTTCTTACGTTCCAAACGGTGGATTTTTGTGAAATCACGATAAAATTGCTGTTTTAAACTTGCAAAAACATTGAAAAACGCTGTTTTGAATTATTCAAACTGACAAATTCATGTTTCTTTCGTGTGAAACGGCGATTTATGAGAAATGACGATAAAATTGCTGTTTTAAACTTGCAAAAACATAGAAAAACGCTGTTTTGAACTATTCAAACTGACAAATTCATGTTTCTTTCGTGTGAAACGGCGATTTATGAGAAATGACGATAAAATTGCTGTTTTAAACTTGCAAAAACATAGAAAAACGCTGTTTTGAACTACTCAAACTGACAAATTCATGTTTCTTTCGTGCGAAACGGCGATTTATGAGAAATGACGATAAAATTGCTGTTTTAAAATTGCAAAAACATAGAAAAACGCTGTTTTCAACTATTCAAACTGATAAATTCATGTTTCTTTCGTGAGAAACGGCGATTTATGAGAAATGACGATAAAATTGCTGTTTTAAACTTGCAAAAACATAGAAAAACGCTGTTTTCAACTATTAAAACTAATAAATTCATGTTTCTTACGTTCCAAACGGTGGATTTTTGTGAAATCACGATAAAGTTGCTGTTTTAAACTTGCAAAAACATTGAAAAACGCTGTTTTCAACTATTCAAACTGACAAATTCATGTTTCTTCCGTGCGAAACGGCGATTTATGAGAAATTACGATAAAATTGCTGTTTTAAACTTGCAAAAACATAGATAAACGCTGTTTTGAACTATTCAAACTGACAAATTCATGTTTCTTTCGTGTGAAACGGCGATTTATGAGAAATGACGATAAAATTGCTGTTTTAAACTTGCAAAAACATAGAAAAACGCTGTTTTGAACTACTCAAACTGACAAATTCATGTTTCTTTCGTGCGAAACGGCGATTTATGATATATGACGATAAAATTGCTGTTTTAAACTTTCAAAAACATAGAAAAACGCTGTTTTGAAATATTCAAACGGACAAATTCATGTTTCTTTCGTGTGAAACGGCGATTTATGAGAAATGACGATAAAATTGCTGTTTTAAACTTGCAAAAACATAGAAAAACGCTGTTTTGAACTATTCAAACTGACAAATTCATGTTTCTTTCGTGCGAAACGGCGATTTATGAGAAGTGACGATAAAATTGCTGTTTTAAACTTGCAAAAACATAGAAAAACGCTGTTTTCAACTATTCAAACTGATAAATTCATGTTTCTTACGTTCGAAACGGTGGATTTTTGTGAAATCACGATAAAATTGCTGTTTTAAACTTGCAAAAACATACAAAAACGCTGTTTTGAACTACTCAAACTGACAAATTCGTGTTTCTTCCGTGCGAAACGGCGATTTATGAGAAATTACTATAAAATTGCTGTTTTAAACTTACAAAAACATAGAAAAACGCGGTTTTGAACTATTCAAACTGACAAATTCATGTTTCTTTCGTGTGAAACGGCGATTTATGAGAAATGACGATAAAATTGCTGTTTTAAACTTGCAAAAACATAGAAAAACGCTGTTTTGAACTATTCAAACTGACAAATTAATGTTTCTTACGTGTGAAACGGCGATTTATGAGAAATGACGATAAAATTGCTGTTTTAAACTTGCAAAAACATAGAAAAACGCTGTTTTGAACTATTCAAACTGACAAATTCATGTTTCTTTCGTGCGAAACGGCGATTTATGAGAAATGACGATAAAATTGCTGTTTTAAACTTGCAAAAACATAGAAAAACGCTGTTTTCAACTATTCAAACTGATAAATTCATGTTTCTTACGTTCCAAACGGTGGATTTTTGTGAAATCACGATAAAATTGCTGTTTTAAACTTGCAAAAACATTGAAAAACGCTGTTTTGAATTATTCAAACTGACAAATTCATGTTTCTTTCGTGTGAAACGGCGATTTATGAGAAATGACGATAAAATTGCTGTTTTAAACTTGCAAAAACATAGAAAAACGCTGTTTTGAACTATTCAAACTGACAAATTCATGTTTCTTTCGTGTGAAACGGCGATTTATGAGAAATGACGATAAAATTGCTGTTTTAAACTTGCAAAAACATAGAAAAACGCTGTTTTGAACTACTCAAACTGACAAATTCATGTTTCTTTCGTGCGAAACGGCGATTTATGAGAAATGACGATAAAATTGCTGTTTTAAAATTGCAAAAACATAGAAAAACGCTGTTTTCAACTATTCAAACTGATAAATTCATGTTTCTTTCGTGAGAAAC
>CAWWDY010001152.1:0-51392 GCA_963942605.1 Poecilus cupreus | reverse complement strand
TATATGTCGTGTGTGATGGCTTATGTTTGCAAAATTAAGATAAAATAGCTGTTTTCAGCTTGCAAAATCATACAAAATGCTGTTTTTAAGTATTTAAACTGTCATATTCATGTTTCTGTCGTGTATAATAGCTAATGTTGGTGAAAGCATGATAAAAATGCTGTTGTAAGCATGCAAAAGCATACAAAACACCGTTTTCAAGTATTTAAACTATCATATTCATATATATGTCGTGTGTAATGGCTTATGTTTGCAAAATCAAGATATAATAGATTTTATAAACTTTCAAAAACATACAAAATGCTGTTTTCAAGTATTTAAACTGTCATATTCATGTTTCTGTCGTGTATAATAGCTAATGCTGGTGAAAGCAAGATAAAAATGCAGTTTTAAGTATGCAAAAGCATACAAAACACCGTTTTCAAGTATTTAAACTGTCATATTCATGTTTCTGTCGTGTATAATAGCTAATGTTGGTGAAAATAAGATAAAAATGCTGTTTTAAACATGCAAAAGCATACAAAACACCGTTTTCAAATATTTAAACTGTCATATTAATGTAAATGTCGTGTGTAATGGCTTATGTTTGCAAAAATCAATATAAAATAGCTGTTTTCAGCTTGCAAAAACATACAAAATTCTGTTTTTAAGTATTTAAACTGTCATATTCATGTTTCTGTCGTGTATAATAGCTTATGTTGGTGAAAGCAAGATAAAAATGCTGTTTTAAGCATGCAAAAGCATACAAAACACCGTTTTCAAGTATTTAAACTGTCATATTTTGTATATGTCGTGTGTAATGGCTTATGTTTGCAAAATCATGATAAAGTAGCTGTTTTCAGCTTGCAAAAACATACAAAATGCTGTTTTCAAGTATTTAAACTGTCATATTCATGTTTCTGTCGTGTAGAATAGCTAATGTTGGTGCAAGCAAGATAAAAATGCTGTTTTAAGCATGCAAAAGCATACAAAACACCGTTTTCAAGTATTTAAACTGTCATATTCATGTATATGTCGTTTGTAATGACTTATGTTTGCAAAATCAAGATAAAATAGCTTTTTTTAGCTTGCAAAAACATATAAAATGCTGTTTTCAAGTATTTAAACTGTCATATTCATGTTTCTGTCTTGTATAATAGCTAATGTTGGTGAAAGCAAGATAAAAATGCTGTTTTAAGCATGCAAAAGCACACAAAACACCGTTTTTAAGTATTTAACTGTCATATTCATGTTTCTGTCGTGTATAATAGATAATGTTGGTGAAAGCAAGATAAAGATGCTGTTTTAAGCATGCAAAAGCATACAAAACACCGTTTTCAAGTACTTAAACTGTCATATTCATGTATATGTCGTGTGTAATGGCTTATGTTTGCAAAATCAAGATAAAATAGATGTTATCAGCTTGCAAAAACATACAAAATGCTGTTTTCAAGTATTTAAACTGTCATATTCATGTTTCTGTCCTGTATAATAGTTAATGTTGGTGAAAGCAAGATAAAAATGCTGTTTTAAGCATGCAAAAGCATACAAAACACCGTTTTCAAGTATTTAAACTGTCATATTCATGTTTCTGTCGTGCATAACAGCTAATGTTGGTGAAAGCAAGATAAAAATGCTGTTTTAAGCTTGCAGAAGCATACAAAACACCGTTTTCAAGTATTTAACTGTCATATTCGTGTATATGTCGTGTGTAATGGCTTATGTTTGCAAAATCAAGATAAAATAGATGTTATCAGCTTGCAAAAACTTACAAAATGCTGTTTTCAAGTATTTTAACTGTCATATTCATGTTTCTGTCGTGTATAATAGTTAATGTTGGTAAAAGCAAGATAAAAATGCTGTTTTAAGCATGCAGAAGCATACAAAACACCGTTTTCAAGTATTTAAACTGTCATATTCATGGTTCTGTCGCGTATAGTAGCTAATGTTGGTGAAAGCAAGATAAAAATGCTGTTTTAAGCATGCAAAAGCATACAAAACACCGTTTTCAAGTATTTAAACTGTCATATTCAAGTATATGTCGTGTGTGATGGCTTATGTTTGCAAAATCAAGATAAAATAGCTGTTTTCAGCTTGCAAAATCATACAAAATGCTGTTTTTAAGTATTTAAACTGTCATATTCATGTTTCTGTCGTGTATAATAGCTAATGTTGGTGAAAGCATGATAAAAATGCTGTTGTAAGCATGCAAAAGCATACAAAACACCGTTTTCAAGTATTTAAACTATCATATTCATATATATGTCGTGTGTAATGTCTTATGTTTGCAAAATCAAGATATAATAGATTTTATAAACTTTCAAAAACATACAAAATGCTGTTTTCAAGTATTTAAACTGTCATATTCATGTTTCTGTCGTGTATAATAGCTAATGCTGGTGAAAGCAAGATAAAAATGCAGTTTTAAGTAGGCAAAAGCATACAAAACACCGTTTTCAAGTATTTAAACTGTCATATTCATGTTTCTGTCGTGTATAATAGCTAATGTTGGTGAAAATAAGATAAAAATGCTGTTTTAAGCATGCAAAAGCATACAAAACACCGTTTTCAAATATTTAAACTGTCATATTAATGTAAATGTCGTGTGTAATGGCTTATGTTTGCAAAAATCAATATAAAATAGCTGTTTTCAGCTTGCAAAAACATACAAAATTCTGTTTTTAAGTATTTAAACTGTCATATTCATGTTTCTGTCGTGTATAATAGCTAATGTTGGTGAAAGCAAGATAAAAATGCTGTTTTAAGCATGCAAAAGCATACAAAACACCGTTTTCAAGTATTTAAACTGTCATATTCAAGTATATGTCGTGTGTGATGGCTTATGTTTGCAAAATCAAGATAAAATAGCTGTTTTCAGCTTGCAAAATCATACAAAATGCTGTTTTTAAGTATTTAAACTGTCATATTCATGTTTCTGTCGTGTATAATAGCTAATGTTGGTGAAAGCATGATAAAAATGCTGTTGTAAGCATGCAAAAGCATACAAAACACCGTTTTCAAGTATTTAAACTATCATATTCATATATATGTCGTGTGTAATGTCTTATGTTTGCAAAATCAAGATATAATAGATTTTATAAACTTTCAAAAACATACAAAATGCTGTTTTCAAGTATTTAAACTGTCATATTCATGTTTCTGTCGTGTATAATAGCTAATGCTGGTGAAAGCAAGATAAAAATGCAGTTTTAAGTAGGCAAAAGCATACAAAACACCGTTTTCAAGTATTTAAACTGTCATATTCATGTTTCTGTCGTGTATAATAGCTAATGTTGGTGAAAATAAGATAAAAATGCTGTTTTAAGCATGCAAAAGCATACAAAACACCGTTTTCAAATATTTAAACTGTCATATTAATGTAAATGTCGTGTGTAATGGCTTATGTTTGCAAAAATCAATATAAAATAGCTGTTTTCAGCTTGCAAAAACATACAAAATTCTGTTTTTAAGTATTTAAACTGTCATATTCATGTTTCTGTCGTGTATAATAGCTAATGTTGGTGAAAGCAAGATAAAAATGCTGTTTTAAGCATGCAAAAGCATACAAAACACCGTTTTCAAGTATTTAAACTGTCATATTTTGTATATGTCGTGTGTAATGGCTTATGTTTGCAAAATCAAGATAAAGTAGCTGTTTTCAGCTTGCAAAAACATACAAAATGCTGTTTTCAAGTATTTAAACTGTCATATTCATGTTTCTGTCGTGTATAATAGCTAATGTTGGTGAAAGCAAGATAAAAATGCTGTTTTAAGCATGCAAAAGCATACAAAACACCGTTTTCAAGTATTTAAACTGTCATATTCATGTATATGTCGTTTGTAATGACTTATGTTTGCAAAATCAAGATAAAATAGCTTTTTTTAGCTTGCAAAAACATATAAAATGCTGTTTTCAAGTATATAAACTGTCATATTCATGTTTCTGTCTTGTATAATAGCTAATGTTGGTGAAAGCAAGATAAAAATGCTGTTTTAAGCATGCAAAAGCACACAAAACACCGTTTTTAAGTATTTAACTGTCATATTCATGTTTCTGTCGTGTATAATAGATAATGTTGGTGAAAGCAAGATAAAGATGCTGTTTTAAGCATGCAAAAGCATACAAAACACCGTTTTCAAATACTTAAACTGTCATATTCATGTATATGTCGTGTGTAATGGCTTATGTTTGCAAAATCAAGATAAAATAGATGTTATCAGCTTGCAAAAACATGCAAAATGATGTTTTCAAGTATTTAAACTGTCATATTCATGTTTCTGTCGTGTATAATAGCTAATGTTGGTGAAAGCAAGATAAAAATGCTGTTTTAAGCATGCAAAAGCATACAAAACACCGTTTTCAAGTATTTTAACTGTCATATTCATGTTTCTGTCGTTTATAATAGCTAATGTTGGTGAAAGCAAGATAAAAATGCTGTTTTAAGCATGCAAAAGCATACAAAACACCGTTTTTAAGTATTTAAACTGTCATATTCATGTTTCTGTCGTGTATATTAGTTAATGTTGGTGAAAGCAAGATAAAAATGCTGTTTTAAGCATGCAGCAGCATACAAAACACCGTTTTCAAGTATTTAAACTGTCATATTCATGTATATGTTGTGTGTAATGGCTTATGTTTTCAAAATCAACATAAAATAGATGTTATCAGCTTGCAAAAACATACAAAATGCTGTTTTCAAGTATTTAAACTGTCATATTTATGTTTCTGTCGTGTATAAAAGCTAATGTTGGTGAAACCAAGATAAAAATGCTGTTTTAAGCATGCAAAAGCATACAAAACACCGTTTTCAAGTATTTAAACTGTCATATTCATGTTTCTGTCGCGTATAGTAGCTAATGTTGGTGAAAGCAAGATAAAAATGCTGTTTTAAGCATGCAAAAGCATACAAAACACCGTTTTCAAGTATTTAAACTGTCATATTCATGTTTCTGTCGTGTATAATAGCTAATGTTGGTCAAAGCAAGATAAAAATGCTGTTTTAAGCATGCAAAAGCATACAAAACACCGTTTTCAAGTATTTAAACTGTCATATTCATGTATATGTCGTGTGTAATGGCTTATGTTTGCAAAATCAAGATAAAATAGCTTTTTGCAGCTTGCAAAAACATATAAAATGCTGTTTTCAAGTATTTAAACTGTCATATTCATGTTTCTGTCGTGTATAATAGCTAATGTTGGTGAAAGCAAGATAAAAATGCTGTTTTAAGCATACAAAAGCATACAAAACACCGTTTTCAAGTATTTAAACTGGTATATTCATGTTTCTGTCGTGTATAATAGCTAATGTTCGTGAAAGCAAGATAAAAATGCTGTTTTAAGCATGCAAAAGCATACAAAACACCGTTTTCAAGTATTTAAACTGTCATATTCAAGTATATGTCGTGTGTGATGGCTTATGTTTGCAAAATTAAGATAAAATAGCTGTTTTCAGCTTGCAAAAACATACAAAATGCTGTTTTTAAGTATTTAAACTGTCATATTCATGTTTCTGTCGTGTATAATAGCTAATGTTGGTGAAAGCATGATAAAAATGCTGTTTTAAGCATGCAAAAGCATACAAAACACCGTTTTCAAGTATTTAAACTATCATATTCATATATATGTCGTGTGTAATGGCTTATGTTTGCAAAATCAAGATAAAATAGCTGTTTTCAGCTTGCAAAAACATACAAAATGCTGTTTTCAAGTATTTAAACTGTCATATTCATGTTTCTGTCGTGTATAATAGCTAATGCTGGTGAAAGCAAGAT
The DNA here is from genome assembly GCA_963942605.1 of Poecilus cupreus. Lineage (NCBI taxonomy): Eukaryota > Metazoa > Arthropoda > Insecta > Coleoptera > Carabidae > Poecilus > Poecilus cupreus. The sequence continues at coordinate 45,641 of CAWWDY010001152.1, read as the reverse complement.
AAAAATGCAGTTTTAAGTATGCAAAAGCATACAAAACACCGTTTTCAAGTATTTAAACTGTCATATTCATGTTTCTGTCGTGCATATTAGCTAATGTTGGTGAAAGCAAGATAAAAATGCTGTTTTAAGCATGCAGAAGCATACAAAACACCGTTTTCAAGTATTTAAACTGTCATATTCATGGTTCTGTCGCGTATAGTAGCTAATGTTGGTGAAAGCAAGATAAAAATGCTGTTTTAAGCATGCAAAAGCATACAAAACACCGTTTTCAAGTATTTAAACTGTCATATTCATGTTTCTGTCGTGTATAATAGCTAATGTTGGTGAAAGCAAGATAAAAATGCTGTTTTAAGCATGCAAAAGCATACAAAACACCGTTTTCAAGTATTTAAACTGTCATATTCAAGTATATGTCGTGTGTGATGGCTTATGTTTGCAAAATCAAGATAAAATAGCTGTTTTCAGCTTGCAAAATCATACAAAATGCTGTTTTTAAGTATTTAAACTGTCATATTCATGTTTCTGTCGTGTATAATAGCTAATGTTGGTGAAAGCATGATAAAAATGCTGTTGTAAGCATGCAAAAGCATACAAAACACCGTTTTCAAGTATTTAAACTATCATATTCATATATATGTCGTGTGTAATGGCTTATGTTTGCAAAATCAAGATATAATAGATTTTATAAACTTTCAAAAACATACAAAATGCTGTTTTCAAGTATTTAAACTGTCATATTCATGTTTCTGTCGTGTATAATAGCTAATGCTGGTGAAAGCAAGATAAAAATGCAGTTTTAAGTAGGCAAAAGCATACAAAACACCGTTTTCAAGTATTTAAACTGTCATATTCATGTTTCTGTCGTGTATAATAGCTAATGTTGGTGAAAATAAGATAAAAATGCTGTTTTAAGCATGCAAAAGCATACAAAACACCGTTTTCAAATATTTAAACTGTCATATTAATGTAAATGTCGTGTGTAATGGCTTATGTTTGCAAAAATCAATATAAAATAGCTGTTTTCAGCTTGCAAAAACATACAAAATTCTGTTTTTAAGTATTTAAACTGTCATATTCATGTTTCTGTCGTGTATAATAGCTAATGTTGGTGAAAGCAAGATAAAAATGCTGTTTTAAGCATGCAAAAGCATACAAAACACCGTTTTCAAGTATTTAAACTGTCATATTTTGTATATGTCGTGTGTAATGGCTTATGTTTGCAAAATCAAGATAAAGTAGCTGTTTTCAGCTTGCAAAAACATACAAAATGCTGTTTTCAAGTATTTAAACTGTCATATTCATGTTTCTGTCGTGTATAATAGCTAATGTTGGTGAAAGCAAGATAAAAATGCTGTTTTAAGCATGCAAAAGCATACAAAACACCGTTTTCAAGTATTTAAACTGTCATATTCATGTATATGTCGTTTGTAATGACTTATGTTTGCAAAATCAAGATAAAATAGCTTTTTTTAGCTTGCAAAAACATATAAAATGCTGTTTTCAAGTATTTAAACTGTCATATTCATGTTTCTGTCTTGTATAATAGCTAATGTTGGTGAAAGCAAGATAAAAATGCTGTTTTAAGCATGCAAAAGCACACAAAACACCGTTTTTAAGTATTTAACTGTCATATTCATGTTTCTGTCGTGTATAATAGATAATGTTGGTGAAAGCAAGATAAAGATGCTGTTTTAAGCATGCAAAAGCATACAAAACACCGTTTTCAAATACTTAAACTGTCATATTCATGTATATGTCGTGTGTAATGGCTTATGTTTGCAAAATCAAGATAAAATAGATGTTATCAGCTTGCAAAAACATGCAAAATGATGTTTTCAAGTATTTAAACTGTCATATTCATGTTTCTGTCGTGTATAATAGCTAATGTTGGTGAAAGCAAGATAAAAATGCTGTTTTAAGCATGCAAAAGCATACAAAACACCGTTTTCAAGTATTTTAACTGTCATATTCATGTTTCTGTCGTGTATAATAGCTAATGTTGGTGAAAGCAAGATAAAAATGCTGTTTTAAGCATGCAAAAGCATACAAAACACCGTTTTTAAGTATTTAAACTGTCATATTCATGTTTCTGTCGTGTATAATAGCTAATGTTGGTGAAAGCAAGATAAAAATGCTGTTTTAAGCATGCAAAAGCATACAAAATACTGTTTTCAAGTATTTAAACTGTCATATTTATGTATATGTCGTGTGTTATAGCATATGTTTGCAAAATCAATATAAAATAGCTGTTTTCAGCTTGCAAGAACATACAAAATGCTGTTTATAAGTAATTAAACTGTCATATTCATGTTTCTGTCCTGTATAATAGCTAATGTTGGTGAAAGCAAGATAAAAATGCTATTTTGAGCATGCAAAAGCAAACAATACACCGTTTTTAAGTAATTAAACTGTCATATTCATGTTTCTGTCGTGTATAGTAGCTAATGTTGGTGAAAGCAAGATGAAAATGCTGTTTTAAGCATGCAAATGCATACAAAACACCGTTTTTAAGTATTTAAACTGTCATATTCATGTTTCTGTCGTGTATAATAGCTAATGTTGGTGAAAGCAAGATAAAAATGCTGTTTTTAGCATGCTAAAGCATACAAAACTCCGTTTTCAAGTATTTAAACTGTCATATTCATGTTTCCGTCGTGTATAATAGCTAATGTTGGTGAAAGCAAGATAAAAATGCTGTTTTAAGCATGCAAAAGCATACAAAACACCGTTTTCAAGTATTTAAACTGTCATATTTATGTATATGTCGTGTGTAATGGCTTATGTTTGCAAAATCAAGATAAAATAGCAGTTTTCAGCTTGAAAAAACATACAAAATGCTGTTTTGAAGTATTTAAACTGTCATATTAATGTTTCTGTCTTGTATAATAGCTAATGTTGGTGAAAGCAAGATGAAAATGCTGATTTATGCATGCAAAAGCAAACAAAACACCGTTTTTAAGTATTTAACTGTCATATTCATGTTTCTGTCGTGAATAATAGCTAATGTTGGTGAAAGCAAGATAAAAATGCTGTTTTAAGCTTGCAGAAGCATAGAAAACACCGTTTTCAAGTATTTTACTGTCATATTCGTGTATATGTCGTGTGTAATGGCTTATGTTTGCAAAATCAAGATAAAATAGATGTTATTAGCTTGCAAAAACATACAAAATGCTGTTTTCAAGTATTTAAATTGTCATATTCATGTTTTTGTCGTGTATAATAGTTAATATTGGTGAAAGCAAGATAAAAATGCTGTTTTAAGCATGCAAAAGCATACAAAACACCGTTTTCAAGTGTTTAAACTGTCATATTCATGTATATGTCGTGTGTAATAGCTTATGTTTGCAAAATCAAGAAAAAATAGCTGTTTTCAGCTTGCAAAAACATACAAAAACCTGTTTTCAAGTATTTAAACTGTCATATTCATGTTTCTGTCGTGTATAATAGCTAATGTTGGTGAATGCAAAATCCAATATACTATTCAGTTAAAATATTTTGCTACCTAGAAACCATTTGTGCGCAGCTCTAGAGCCTACACGGTTTGATATATTCGAGTGAAACCTTTACAGGCACCTACAGTTTGGCTGAGAATAGGGCCTTTTCATTATTTCACATTTTTATTACACATGATGTGCGAGATATTAAGTAAATAAACTAATTTTTTGTTTCGTGTAGCTTTTGTTAAATAACACGCGTTGCTACTTCTGTTAAAAATTCAAAGATAAAGGGTATTGACAGTTCACTTTCAAATTCATTTTTTTATTTTTAAATTGATGTTTTAAAATTTTACAAAATATTAAGCATGTACGCCCATTTATTCTAAACAGAAATAAATTTACCATACTTGTCTAACTTGTGTAGAATTTAAGTAATTTATTTTTAAAATTTCAAAGTGAACTGTCAATACACTTTATCTTTAATTTTTTTAAAAAAAGAATGACAACTTGTCATTTTTGACAGTTCAGTTCAAAATTTTAATTATACATTACTTTAATTGTAGACAGGTTAGATAAGTTTACTATATTTATTTGTGTTTAGAATAAAGGAGCGAACATGAGTACTAGTTTGTAAATTTTTTAAAGTGGTAGAAATGATTTACATATTTTGACAGTTGCAATTAATTCAAATTGATTTGTAAACGTCAATATTTTATGAAAAAGAGTTTGGGTCACGTACTAAATTACAAATACACTGAAATTAAATGAAATTCATGGTAAGTGTATAATTTAATTATAGAATATCATTTCTCCTAATAATTTTGCAGGAAATACATTACGAACTTCATTATAAATGTCATATATAAATTAGGTTATATGAACAAAGAACAAATTAAATTTGAAAATACTATAGAATTTCGGAAGAAATTAATAAATACTTATAAAACAAATTATATTGGATGAATTAGGAGCAGTCAAAATGAAAACATACAACTTTTTAATTCAAAATCCTTGTACAGATTGAAGTATCTTGTATTGATTAAAAATGTTGTTTTTTACATAAACAACCAAAAATTAATTATAATTTATGGTAAGTGTGTATAATTTAATTATACAATATACATTTTCCCGGTTATATTGCAGAGAACTCATATTTCAAGAATTCCATAAAAAAAAATCAACCATAAGTTTGGTTATATTTTCACGGAAAAATTTATGAAATACTATACAATTATGTACGAAATGATTAAATACCAATGAAACTAATTTTATTCGATGTATTAGGGCTATCAAAGTGTAAACATAATGTATTCCTGAATTTGTGAAAAATTTTGACATTTCACGGTATATCGAGTGAGGGAATCGTTAAAAAAGTTGATTCTTCATTTATAAATAGTGAAATTAAATATAATACATAGTAGGAAGATATATTTTTATTTTATATTGTAGAGAAAAACATATACAAATAAATCAAGCATCAATGATAAAATTAAATTTTGTTGTATTTACAAGATATCAACTATAGAATTACGCATAAAATTATTAAATACTAATGAAGCAATATAGCATTAGCTGTATTATATATTATAAGAAAAATTCATGAAGAGGAAGATTACAGTACATATGTCAGCAGTTTTCTTATTAAATTCAATTAAACAGTAGATGACGAAAGTTGTCATATTCATGATGAAAACTATGCTACTCTACCCTGTCAACAACCTGCTAATATTCCAAGAGGAAATATTTTTCGGCAGCTATTTATACGGACACATTTTGACCAGAATCAGTTTTAAAATATTGGTATGGAGATTAGAATAATAATTTCTAGTGTGAAAATAATATACTTTTATTGTTTTATATAATAATTTATTGTAATGAAAGAGTTTCATTGTTGTAATCAAGTATTTTCATTATTGTAATCAAATATTTGCATTATTGTAATCAAAAATTTATATTGTCACAAATTTTTGTGCAACGTGTTATTTTTGACAGATGTTTGAAATTTTAATTAAAAATTACATTAATTCTAGACAAGTCAATTAAAATAATTAAAAATAATGGCTAATAAAATTTTTCTTTTTGATAGCATTTTAAAGTTTATATGTTATGGTGACGCTAAATCTGTATTATACGATCAAATTTATTGAAAATTAAATAAAACCGGGAAATAAATTCAAAGTATAACTGTCAAACTGACGTTAGACTGAAGAAGGACGGTATTACACGACCAAATTTTATAAAAATGAAGAAAACCGCGAACTTGACAGGAAAAAATTATTTCGAATAACAGTTTACAATTTGATGATATTTTGACGTTAAACTAAGAAAAGTCGGTATTACACGATCAAATTAAGTAAAAATAAAGTTAATCCGCCAAATTTGTCGAAAATGTAGAATTCTAATTATTGTTTATTATTATTAACGGTATTTTTAAATTGACAAGATAATAATAGAAATGTCAGATTGACAGAATTCTTTATTACATTATCAAATTTAATAAAAATAAAAAAACGCGAAATTTAAATGATAAAATAATTTCCAATAAAAAAATTTCACTTTGATGCAACTTTTATTTAAACTAGGAAAAGTCGGTATTACACGATCAAATTTATTAAAAATAAAGTAATTGCGTTAAATTAGTCGACAATGTAATATGCAAATTATTATATATTATTATTGACGGTTCTTTTAAATTGACAAGATAATAATAGAAATGTCAGATTGACGGAAGTCTTTATAACATGAACAAATTTAATAAAAATAAAATAAAACCTTGAAATTAAAAAAAAAATTCCAACTGAATTTTTTTTATAGTTAGATTATGTAAAGTTGGTATTACACGATCAAATTTAATAATAATAAAGTGAATTCGCTTAATTTGTTGACAAAGGAGAATGCAAATTATTGTACATTATTATTGATAATATTTTTAAATTACCAATAGAAATATCAGATTGACAAAAGTCTTTATCACATGATCAAATATTAATTAAGTTGTTAAATGTTTGATTTAATTTTTTTTTAATTACTTTTTGAGTATCCAAAGAAAGATGTCGAATAGACGGGACAAATGATAATATAGAAAATGGCGGCTGTCGATTGTTTTCATAAAAGACATCAGGAAAATAAAGTGTTTGGTATCAAATGAGAATCTTGAATAGACAAGTTTAAATTTATTCGCTTCCGTTGTACTTTGAAGTGTAACTGACAAGATAACGTAAGACTGGGTAAGGTTGATATTACACGATCAAATTTTATAAAAATTTAAAAAACCGCGAAATTTAAAGGAAAAAAATTTCCGTTAAAATTTCACGATTTTATTCTAATTTGACGTTAGATTAGGTAAAGTCGACAATATGGAATGCAAATTATTATACATTATTATTAGCGGTATTTTTAAATTGCCAAGAAGACAATAGAAATGTCAGATTTGCAAAAATCTTTATAATATGATCAAATATTAATGCAAATTTTGTTTAATTTAAATTAAATTTTTTTTTTTGGTATCTAACTTGTTGAGTATGAAATGAAATGTTTTAGGAGTTCACAGATAATCTTTTTTTTTAAAGTCACTTGAAATCTATTGCAGGGTAAAAATTAAAACACTTGGTCTTGGTAATATCCACGGAAATTGTATTAATTGTGTTTGTTGTTATTTTTTTCGCAAACCAATTACGATCGGCAATTATTTTTCCTTAAAATTTATGAATATTTGCGACCTGTGGGGTATCTAGTAAAATGTTTCAGAAGTGAAATATTGAGGAACTTAGTAATGACCGATCTTTATTATAAATCAGTACGATTGGCAATTGCATTTCTGAAAATTCCCCTAAACCTAGCTTGTGAAGTATTGAATGTAACCTTTCAGGTTCAAAAAGTTGGAAAAAGTAGTGATGAACCTTCTTTATCATAAATAATAACTACCAGCAATTGTTTTTGTGGAAATTACTAGAAACTTAACTTAGGGGTATTAAATGAACTGTTTTAGAGACGGGATTTTAAGAGACACTGACATGAAAGCGAGGAACGCAGTGACGAGCTTTCTTCGCTAATGTATTTACATGAAAGCGAGGAACGAAGTGACGAGCTGTCCTCGCCAATGTACTGACATGAAAGTGAGGAATGAAGTGACGTGTTTTCTTCGCCAATTTACTGATTTGGAAGCGAGGAACAAAGAGACTGCTATCTTCTTCAGTGTCGCGGAGCCTAGGGGTCAGACCTGCGAAGCAGGTCGGACCGCTAGTCCCATATACTAAAAGGCAAAATTCATTCTCTATATATACTTTCATCTGCCTAGTAACCAAATTTGTGCGCAGCTCTAGAGCCTAGACGGTTTGACGGATTTCAGTGAAACCTTTACCGGCAGTTAGAGATTTTTTTGGAATAGGGCCTTTTTATGAATTCACATTTTTAGTACACATGATGTGCGAGATATTAAATAAATAAGGTTTATGGATCAAAGTGTGCGGTTGCTATGAAAGTGGAGTTTGTTGATTCTGGTTGTAACTTTACAAAAAATTATGTTCAATTTGACATTTCTGACAGTTCTGTTTCAAAAATTAATTATAAATTACTTATATTCTAGACAAATTGAAGATGTTTTGTAAATTGATCTGTGTGCAGAATTAATGAACAAATATGTGTACTATTTTGAAAATATTTTAAAAGTCAATTAAAAAAATAAAAATTGTAGCTGCCACTTTTCACAAATTTTTGTGCAACTAGTTATTTTTCACATTTCAGTCTGAAATTTTAAATATAAATTACTTTAATTGTAGTTCAGTTAGTCAAGTTTGGTAATTTATTTGTGTTTAGAATAAATGAGCAAACATTATTATTATTTTGTAATTTTTTTTCAAATTCAAAATAAATATGACAGATGCCTATGTTCGTCAACCTCAATTCTTTTAAGGATTTTCGGCGGTAAAATTCAAATGAATTAACTTCTTATCTAACACAAAAAAGTTCATAGATGGTTACATTTTCTTCTCAAAAAATACAACAGATGTCTCTGCTCGACAACATCGATGCTTCTAAGTATTCTAGGCCGTAAAAGTTAATTATTTATATAATATAAAAAGTTCGGTTTAAATATTTATAATCAATTTCAGAATTTTATTAAATCTAAATTCGTAGAATTGTCAAAAAGTTATTTTGAACATTCATCAGTTGTTTTTATTTCTAATCCTGCCGTGTTTGGTACTAAATTAAAAGTTTTACGGCACTGATTTAAAATCAAGTTTCATAAAGTTATTTTAGACGATCGTTAATTGTCTTTTCTAAATGTTATTTAAATTCTGTCGTGTTTGGTATTAAATTGAAGGTCTCACTCATCAGATTTAAAGACAAGTGTCAAAAAATTATTTTAGACGATCGTCATTTTTTTTATAAATGTTATTTAAACCCTACCGTGTTTGGTATTGAATTAAAGGTCTCAATTATGAGATTTGAACTTAAGTATCAAAAATTTATTTTGGACGATCGTTAATTGTTTTTATAAGTGTTATTTAAATCCTACAGTGTTTGGAATCAAATTAAAGGTCTCACAGAGGAGGTTTGAACTCAAGTGTCAAAAAGTTGTTTTGGGCGATGGTCAATTGTTTTGTAAAAATGTTATTTAAATCCTACCATATTTGGTATTGAATTAAAGGACTCACTCATAAGATTTAAACTCAAGTGTCAAAAAGTTATTTTGGACGAACGTCAATTGTTTTTTTACAAATGTTATTTAAATCCTACAGTGTTTGGAATCAAATTAAAGTTCTCGCAGAGGAGGTGTGAACTCAAGTGTCAAAAAGTTGTTTTGGGCGTTTATCAATTGTTTTGTGTAAATGTTATTTTCATCCTACCGTGTTTGATTTTAAATTAAAAGTCTCAGGGAGCGGATTTAAACTTAATTAACAAAAAGTTATTTTGCACGATCGTCAATTGCTTGGTATTAAATTAAAGTTCATACTTAAACTCAAGTGTGACAAAGTAGTATCATGGAAGCGAGGAACGAAGTGACGAGCTTGCTTCGCCGATGTACTGACATAGAAGCGAGGAACGAAGTGACGAGCTTTCTTCTCCAATTTCCTGACATGGAAGCGAGGAACGTAGTGACGAGTTTGTTTCGCCATTTGTTTGGTATTAAATTGAAGTTATTTAAGACTACTCATTTTATTTTTCTACAGTTGTAATCTTCTTTAGTGACGCGGGTATCAAAAGAAAGGTGTCGAATAGACTGAACAAACGATAATATAAAAAATGGAGGCTGGCCGATTGTTTTCATAAAAGGCATTAAAAAAATGTGTTTGGTATCAAATAAATTTTGATGGACAACTTTTAATTTTTTCGCTTGGATTGTACTTTGAAGTGTAACTGACAATCTGACGTAAGACTAGATAAGGTTGGTAATACACGAACAAATGTAGTAAAAATAATGAATATCTACCAAATTTGTCTATATGGAATGCAAATTATTATACATTATTATTGACGGTATTTCTAAATTTGCAAGAAGACAATAGAAATGTCAGATTGACAAAAGTCTTCATTACATGATCAAATATTAATGCAAGTTGTATTTAATATAAATTTCTTTTAAAAATCACTTATTCGGTATCTAAAGAAAGGTCGAAGTGACGTAATTTTGTCTCAAATAGTTACGATCTACAATTGTTTAAACTTATTTATAAAATTTTTGTAGATACCTAACTTGTAGTTTCTCTATCTTAATGTTTTGGAGTTGGCATATAGTTATATTTTTAATGTCAATTGAAATCTATTGTAGGAGTAAAAATTAAAACACTTTATCTTGGAAATGTCCACGAAAAATCTTTTGTATTTGTTGTAATTTTTTCCGCAAACCAATTATGATCGGCAATTGTTTTTCATTAAAATTCATGAATATGCGACCTGTGGAATACCAAGTGAAATGTTTTACAAGTGAAATAGTGAGGAACTTAGAAATGATCCATCTGTATTACAAATATGTACGATTGGCAATTAATTTACTGAATATTTTCCTAAACCTAGCTTGTGGATTATTGAATGCAATGGTTTCGGCTCAAAGGAAAAAGTAGTTATGAATCCTCTTTGTCATAAATAATAACGATCAGCAAATTTTTTTGTGGTAATTACTAGAAATGTAACTTAGGGGTATTTAATGCCAATGCACTGACATGAAAGCGAGGAACGAAGTGACGAGCTTTCTTCGCCAATTTACTAACATGGAAGCGGGGAACAAAGAGGCAAATTTTCTTCGACAATTGCTTGCTAACAAATTTAAGGTATTTGATTAAACTTGCAATATATTTTCCTATAGTTTTAATTGCTATCTTCTTAAGAGTCGCGGAGCCTAGGGGTCAGACCTGCGAAGCAGGTCGGACCGCTAGTCCAATATACTATTCAGTTAAAATTTTTTGCTACCTAGAAACCATTTGTGCGCAGCTCTAGAGCCTACACGGTTTGATATATTCGAGTGAAACCTTTACAGGCACCTACAGTTTGGCTGAGAATAGGGCCTTTTCATTATTTCACATTTTTATTACACATGATGTGCGAGATATTAAGTAAATAAACAAATTTTTTGTTTCGTGTAGCTTTTGTTAAATAACACGCGTTGCTACTTCTGTTAAAAATTCAAAGATAAAGGGTATTGACAGTTCACTTTCAAATTCATTTTTTTATTTTTAAATTGATGTTTTAAAATTTTACAAAATATTAAGCATGTACGCCCATTTATTCTAAACAGAAATAAATTTACCATACTTGTCTAACTTGTGTAGAATTTAAGTAATTTATTTTTAAAATTTCAAAGTGAACTGTCAATACACTTTATCTTTAATTTTTTTAAAAAAAGAATGACAACTTGTCATTTTTGACAGTTCAGTTCAAAATTTTAATTATACATTACTTTAATTGTAGACAGGTTAGATAAGTTTACTATATTTATTTGTGTTTAGAATAAAGGAGCGAACATGAGTACTAGTTTGTAAATTTTTTAAAGTGGTAGAAATGATTTACATATTTTGACAGTTGCAATTAATTCAAAATTATTTGTAAACGTCAATATTTTATGAAAAAGAGTTTGGGTCACGTACTAAATTACAAATACACTGAAATTAAATGAAATTCATGGTAAGTGTATAATTTAATTATAGAATATCATTTCTCCTAATAATTTTGCAGGAAATACATTACGAACTTCATTATAAATGTCATATATAAATTAGGTTATATGAACAAAGAACAAATTAAATTTGAAAATACTATAGAATTTCGGAAGAAATTAATAAATACTTATAAAACAAATTATATTGGATGAATTAGGAGCAGTCAAAATGAAAACATACAACTTTTTAATTCAAAATCCTTGTACAGATTGAAGTATCTTGTATTGATTAAAAATGTTGTTTTTTACATAAACAACCAAAAATTAATTATAATTTATGGTAAGTGTGTATAATTTAATTATACAATATACATTTTCCCGGTTATATTGCAGAGAACTCATATTTCAAGAATTCCATAAAAAAAAATCAACCATAAGTTTGGTTATATTTTCACGGAAAAATTTATGAAATACTATACAATTATGTACGAAATGATTAAATACCAATGAAACTAATTTTATTCGATGTATTAGGGCTATCAAAGTGTAAACATAATGTATTCCTGAATTTGTGAAAAATTTTGACATTTCACGGTATATCGAGTGAGGGAATCGTTAAAAAAGTTGATTCTTCATTTATAAATAGTGAAATTAAATATAATACATAGTAGGAAGATATATTTTTATTTTATATTGTAGAGAAAAACATATACAAATAAATCAAGCATCAATGATAAAATTAAATTTTGTTGTATTTACAAGATATCAACTATAGAATTACGCATAAAATTATTAAATACTAATGAAGCAATATAGCATTAGCTGTATTATATATTATAAGAAAAATTCATGAAGAGGAAGATTACAGTACATATGTCAGCAGTTTTCTTATTAAATTCAATTAAACAGTAGATGACGAAAGTTGTCATATTCATGATGAAAACTATGCTACTCTACCCTGTCAACAACCTGCTAATATTCCAAGAGGAAATATTTTTCGGCAGCTATTTATACGGACACATTTTGACCAGAATCAGTTTTAAAATATTGGTATGGAGATTAGAATAATAATTTCTAGTGTGAAAATAATATACTTTTATTGTTTTATATAATAATTTATTGTAATGAAAGAGTTTCATTGTTGTAATCAAGTATTTTCATTATTGTAATCAAATATTTGCATTATTGTAATCAAAAATTTATATTGTCACAAATTTTTGTGCAACGTGTTATTTTTGACAGATGTTTGAAATTTTAATTAAAAATTACATTAATTCTAGACAAGTCAATTAAAATAATTAAAAATAATGGCTAATAAAATTTTTCTTTTTGATAGCATTTTAAAGTTTATATGTTATGGTGACGCTAAATCTGTATTATACGATCAAATTTATTGAAAATTAAATAAAACCGGGAAATAAATTCAAAGTATAACTGTCAAACTGACGTTAGACTGAAGAAGGACGGTATTACACGACCAAATTTTATAAAAATGAAGAAAACCGCGAACTTGACAGGAAAAAATTATTTCGAATAACAGTTTACAATTTGATGATATTTTGACGTTAAACTAAGAAAAGTCGGTATTACACGATCAAATTAAGTAAAAATAAAGTTAATCCGCCAAATTTGTCGAAAATGTAGAATTCTAATTATTGTTTATTATTATTAACGGTATTTTTAAATTGACAAGATAATAATAGAAATGTCAGATTGACAGAATTCTTTATTACATTATCAAATTTAATAAAAATAAAAAAACGCGAAATTTAAATGATAAAATAATTTCCAATAAAAAAATTTCACTTTGATGCAACTTTTATTTAAACTAGGAAAAGTCGGTATTACACGATCAAATTTATTAAAAATAAAGTAATTGCGTTAAATTAGTCGACAATGTAATATGCAAATTATTATATATTATTATTGACGGTTCTTTTAAATTGACAAGATAATAATAGAAATGTCAGATTGACGGAAGTCTTTATAACATGAACAAATTTAATAAAAATAAAATAAAACCTTGAAATTAAAAAAAAAATTCCAACTGAATTTTTTTTATAGTTAGATTATGTAAAGTTGGTATTACACGATCAAATTTAATAATAATAAAGTGAATTCGCTTAATTTGTTGACAAAGGAGAATGCAAATTATTGTACATTATTATTGATAATATTTTTAAATTACCAATAGAAATATCAGATTGACAAAAGTCTTTATCACATGATCAAATATTAATTAAGTTGTTAAATGTTTGATTTAATTTTTTTTTAATTACTTTTTGAGTATCCAAAGAAAGATGTCGAATAGACGGGACAAATGATAATATAGAAAATGGCGGCTGTCGATTGTTTTCATAAAAGACATCAGGAAAATAAAGTGTTTGGTATCAAATGAGAATCTTGAATAGACAAGTTTAAATTTATTCGCTTCCGTTGTACTTTGAAGTGTAACTGACAAGATAACGTAAGACTGGGTAAGGTTGATATTACACGATCAAATTTTATAAAAATTTAAAAAACCGCGAAATTTAAAGGAAAAAAATTTCCGTTAAAATTTCACGATTTTATTCTAATTTGACGTTAGATTAGGTAAAGTCGACAATATGGAATGCAAATTATTATACATTATTATTAGCGGTATTTTTAAATTGCCAAGAAGACAATAGAAATGTCAGATTTGCAAAAATCTTTATAATATGATCAAATATTAATGCAAATTTTGTTTAATTTAAATTAAATTTTTTTTTTTGGTATCTAACTTGTTGAGTATGAAATGAAATGTTTTAGGAGTTCACAGATAATCTTTTTTTTTAAAGTCACTTGAAATCTATTGCAGGGTAAAAATTAAAACACTTGGTCTTGGTAATATCCACGGAAATTGTATTAATTGTGTTTGTTGTTATTTTTTTCGCAAACCAATTACGATCGGCAATTATTTTTCCTTAAAATTTATGAATATTTGCGACCTGTGGGGTATCTAGTAAAATGTTTCAGAAGTGAAATATTGAGGAACTTAGTAATGACCGATCTTTATTATAAATCAGTACGATTGGCAATTGCATTTCTGAAAATTCCCCTAAACCTAGCTTGTGAAGTATTGAATGTAACCTTTCAGGTTCAAAAAGTTGGAAAAAGTAGTGATGAACCTTCTTTATCATAAATAATAACGACCAGCAATTGTTTTTGTGGAAATTACTAGAAACTTAACTTAGGGGTATTAAATGAACTGTTTTAGAGACGGGATTTTAAGAGACACTGACATGAAAGCGAGGAACGCAGTGACGAGCTTTCTTCGCTAATGTATTTACATGAAAGCGAGGAACGAAGTGACGAGCTGTCCTCGCCAATGTACTGACATGAAAGTGAGGAATGAAGTGACGTGTTTTCTTCGCCAATTTACTGATTTGGAAGCGAGGAACAAAGAGACTGCTATCTTCTTCAGTGTCGCGGAGCCTAGGGGTCAGACCTGCGAAGCAGGTCGGACCGCTAGTCCCATATACTAAAAGGCAAAATTCATTCTCTATATATACTTTCATCTGCCTAGTAACCAAATTTGTGCGCAGCTCTAGAGCCTAGACGGTTTGACGGATTTCAGTGAAACCTTTACCGGCAGTTAGAGATTTTTTTGGAATAGGGCCTTTTTATGAATTCACATTTTTAGTACACATGATGTGCGAGATATTAAATAAATAAGGTTTATGGATCAAAGTGTGCGGTTGCTATGAAAGTGGAGTTTGTTGATTCTGGTTGTAACTTTACAAAAAATTATGTTCAATTTGACATTTCTGACAGTTCTGTTTCAAAAATTAATTATAAATTACTTATATTCTAGACAAATTGAAGATGTTTTGTAAATTGATCTGTGTGCAGAATTAATGAACAAATATGTGTACTATTTTGAAAATATTTTAAAAGTCAATTAAAAAAATAAAAATTGTAGCTGCCACTTTTCACAAATTTTTGTGCAACTAGTTATTTTTCACATTTCAGTCTGAAATTTTAAATATAAATTACTTTAATTGTAGTTCAGTTAGTCAAGTTTGGTAATTTATTTGTGTTTAGAATAAATGAGCAAACATTATTATTATTTTGTAATTTTTTTTCAAATTCAAAATAAATATGACAGATGCCTATGTTCGTCAACCTCAATTCTTTTAAGGATTTTCGGCGGTAAAATTCAAATGAATTAACTTCTTATCTAACACAAAAAAGTTCATAGATGGTTACATTTTCTTCTCAAAAAATACAACAGATGTCTCTGCTCGACAACATCGATGCTTCTAAGTATTCTAGGCCGTAAAAGTTAATTATTTATATAATATAAAAAGTTCGGTTTAAATATTTATAATCAATTTCAGAATTTTATTAAATCTAAATTCGTAGAATTGTCAAAAAGTTATTTTGAACATTCATCAGTTGTTTTTATTTCTAATCCTGCCGTGTTTGGTACTAAATTAAAAGTTTTACGGCACTGATTTAAAATCAAGTTTCATAAAGTTATTTTAGACGATCGTTAATTGTCTTTTCTAAATGTTATTTAAATTCTGTCGTGTTTGGTATTAAATTGAAGGTCTCACTCATCAGATTTAAAGACAAGTGTCAAAAAATTATTTTAGACGATCGTCATTTTTTTTATAAATGTTATTTAAACCCTACCGTGTTTGGTATTGAATTAAAGGTCTCAATTATGAGATTTGAACTTAAGTATCAAAAATTTATTTTGGACGATCGTTAATTGTTTTTATAAGTGTTATTTAAATCCTACAGTGTTTGGAATCAAATTAAAGGTCTCACAGAGGAGGTTTGAACTCAAGTGTCAAAAAGTTGTTTTGGGCGATGGTCAATTGTTTTGTAAAAATGTTATTTAAATCCTACCATATTTGGTATTGAATTAAAGGACTCACTCATAAGATTTAAACTCAAGTGTCAAAAAGTTATTTTGGACGAACGTCAATTGTTTTTTTACAAATGTTATTTAAATCCTACAGTGTTTGGAATCAAATTAAAGTTCTCGCAGAGGAGGTGTGAACTCAAGTGTCAAAAAGTTGTTTTGGGCGTTTATCAATTGTTTTGTGTAAATGTTATTTTCATCCTACCGTGTTTGATTTTAAATTAAAAGTCTCAGGGAGCGGATTTAAACTTAATTAACAAAAAGTTATTTTGCACGATCGTCAATTGCTTGGTATTAAATTAAAGTTCATACTTAAACTCAAGTGTGACAAAGTAGTATCATGGAAGCGAGGAACGAAGTGACGAGCTTGCTTCGCCGATGTACTGACATAGAAGCGAGGAACGAAGTGACGAGCTTTCTTCTCCAATTTCCTGACATGGAAGCGAGGAACGTAGTGACGAGTTTGTTTCGCCATTTGTTTGGTATTAAATTGAAGTTATTTAAGACTACTCATTTTATTTTTCTACAGTTGTAATCTTCTTTAGTGACGCGGGTATCAAAAGAAAGGTGTCGAATAGACTGAACAAACGATAATATAAAAAATGGAGGCTGGCCGATTGTTTTCATAAAAGGCATTAAAAAAATGTGTTTGGTATCAAATAAATTTTGATGGACAACTTTTAATTTTTTCGCTTGGATTGTACTTTGAAGTGTAACTGACAATCTGACGTAAGACTAGATAAGGTTGGTAATACACGAACAAATGTAGTAAAAATAATGAATATCTACCAAATTTGTCTATATGGAATGCAAATTATTATACATTATTATTGACGGTATTTCTAAATTTGCAAGAAGACAATAGAAATGTCAGATTGACAAAAGTCTTCATTACATGATCAAATATTAATGCAAGTTGTATTTAATATAAATTTCTTTTAAAAATCACTTATTCGGTATCTAAAGAAAGGTCGAAGTGACGTAATTTTGTCTCAAATAGTTACGATCTACAATTGTTTAAACTTATTTATAAAATTTTTGTAGATACCTAACTTGTAGTTTCTCTATCTTAATGTTTTGGAGTTGGCATATAGTTATATTTTTAATGTCAATTGAAATCTATTGTAGGAGTAAAAATTAAAACACTTTATCTTGGAAATGTCCACGAAAAATCTTTTGTATTTGTTGTAATTTTTTCCGCAAACCAATTATGATCGGCAATTGTTTTTCATTAAAATTCATGAATATGCGACCTGTGGAATACCAAGTGAAATGTTTTACAAGTGAAATAGTGAGGAACTTAGAAATGATCCATCTGTATTACAAATATGTACGATTGGCAATTAATTTACTGAATATTTTCCTAAACCTAGCTTGTGGATTATTGAATGCAATGGTTTCGGCTCAAAGGAAAAAGTAGTTATGAATCCTCTTTGTCATAAATAATAACGATCAGCAAATTTTTTTGTGGTAATTACTAGAAATGTAACTTAGGGGTATTTAATGCCAATGCACTGACATGAAAGCGAGGAACGAAGTGACGAGCTTTCTTCGCCAATTTACTAACATGGAAGCGGGGAACAAAGAGGCAAATTTTCTTCGACAATTGCTTGCTAACAAATTTAAGGTATTTGATTAAACTTGCAATATATTTTCCTATAGTTTTAATTGCTATCTTCTTAAGAGTCGCGGAGCCTAGGGGTCAGACCTGCGAAGCAGGTCGGACCGCTAGTCCAATATACTATTCAGTTAAAATTTTTTGCTACCTAGAAACCATTTGTGCGCAGCTCTAGAGCCTACACGGTTTGATATATTCGAGTGAAACCTTTACAGGCACCTACAGTTTGGCTGAGAATAGGGCCTTTTCATTATTTCACATTTTTATTACACATGATGTGCGAGATATTAAGTAAATAAACAAATTTTTTGTTTCGTGTAGCTTTTGTTAAATAACACGCGTTGCTACTTCTGTTAAAAATTCAAAGATAAAGGGTATTGACAGTTCACTTTCAAATTCATTTTTTTATTTTTAAATTGATGTTTTAAAATTTTACAAAATATTAAGCATGTACGCCCATTTATTCTAAACAGAAATAAATTTACCATACTTGTCTTACTTGTGTAGAATTTAAGTGATTTATTTTTAAAATTTCAAAGTGAACTGTCAATACACTTTATCTTTAATTTTTTTAAAAAAAGAATGACAACTTGTCATTTTTGACAGTTCAGTTCAAAATTTTAATTATACATTACTTTAATTGTAGACAGGTTAGATAAGTTTACTATATTTATTTGTGTTTAGAATAAAGGAGCGAACATGAGTACTAGTTTGTAAATTTTTTAAAGTGGTAGAAATGATTTACATATTTTGACAGTTGCAATTAATTCAAAATTATTTGTAAACGTCAATATTTTATGAAAAAGAGTTTGGGTCACGTACTAAATTACAAATACACTGAAATTAAATGAAATTCATGGTAAGTGTATAATTTAATTATAGAATATCATTTCTCCTAATAATTTTGCAGGAAATACATTACGAACTTCATTATAAATGTCATATATAAATTAGGTTATATGAACAAAGAACAAATTAAATTTGAAAATACTATAGAATTTCGGAAGAAATTAATAAATACTTATAAAACAAATTATATTGGATGAATTAGGAGCAGTCAAAATGAAAACATACAACTTTTTAATTCAAAATCCTTGTACAGATTGAAGTATCTTGTATTGATTAAAAATGTTGTTTTTTACATAAACAACCAAAAATTAATTATAATTTATGGTAAGTGTGTATAATTTAATTATACAATATACATTTTCCCGGTTATATTGCAGAGAACTCATATTTCAAGAATTCCATAAAAAAAAATCAACCATAAGTTTGGTTATATTTTCACGGAAAAATTTATGAAATACTATACAATTATGTACGAAATGATTAAATACCAATGAAACTAATTTTATTCGATGTATTAGGGCTATCAAAGTGTAAACATAATGTATTCCTGAATTTGTGAAAAATTTTGACATTTCACGGTATATCGAGTGAGGGAATCGTTAAAAAAGTTGATTCTTCATTTATAAATAGTGAAATTAAATATAATACATAGTAGGAAGATATATTTTTATTTTATATTGTAGAGAAAAACATATACAAATAAATCAAGCATCAATGATAAAATTAAATTTTGTTGTATTTACAAGATATCAACTATAGAATTACGCATAAAATTATTAAATACTAATGAAGCAATATAGCATTAGCTGTATTATATATTATAAGAAAAATTCATGAAGAGGAAGATTACAGTACATATGTCAGCAGTTTTCTTATTAAATTCAATTAAACAGTAGATGACGAAAGTTGTCATATTCATGATGAAAACTATGCTACTCTACCCTGTCAACAACCTGCTAATATTCCAAGATGAAATATTTTTCGGCAGCTATTTATACGGACACATTTTGACCAGAATCAGTTTTAAAATATTGGTATGGAGATTAGAATAATAATTTCTAGTGTGAAAATAATATACTTTTATTGTTTTATATAATAATTTATTGTAATGAAAGAGTTTCATTGTTGTAATCAAGTATTTTCATTATTGTAATCAAATATTTGCATTATTGTAATCAAAAATTTATATTGTCACAAATTTTTGTGCAACGTGTTATTTTTGACAGATGTTTGAAATTTTAATTAAAAATTACATTAATTCTAGACAAGTCAATTAAAATAATTAAAAATAATGGCTAATAAAATTTTTCTTTTTGATTACATTTTGAAGTTTATATGTTATGGTGACGCTAAATCTGTATTATACGATCAAATTTACTGAAAATAAAATAAAACCGGGAAATTTAAATTCAAAGTATAACTGTCAAACTGACGTTAGACTGAAGAAGGACGGTATTACACGACCAAATTTTATAAAAATGAAGAAAACCGCGAACTTGACAGGAAAAAATTATTTCGAATAACAGTTTACAATTTGATGCTATTTTGACGTTAAACTAAGAAAAGTCGGTATTACACCATCAAATTAAGTAAAAATAAAGTTAATCCGCCAAATTTGTCGAAAATGTAGAATTCTAATTATTGTTTATTATTATTAACGGTATTTTTAAATTGACAAGATAATAATAGAAATGTCAGATTGACAGAATTCTATATTACATTATCAAATTTAATAAAAATAAAAAAACGCGAAATTTAAATGATAAATAATTTCCAATAAAAAAATTTTCACTTTGATGCAACTTTTATTTAAACTAGGAAAAGTCGGTATTACACGATCAAATTTATTAAAAATAAAGTAATTGCGTTAAATTAGTCGACAATGTAATATGCAAATTATTATATATTATTATTGACGGTTCTTTTAAATTGACAAGATAATAATAGAAATGTCAGATTGACAGAAGTCTTTATAACATGAACAAATTTAATAAAAAAAAAAATAAAACCTTGAAATTAAAAAAAAATTCCAACTGAATTTTTTTTATAGTTAGATTATATAAAGTTGGTATTACACGATCAAATTTAATAATGATAAAGTGAATTCGCCAAATTTGTTGACAAAGGAGAATGCAAATTATTGTTAATATTTTTAAATTACCAATAGAAATATCAGATTGACAAAAGACTTTATCACATGATCAAATATTAATTAAGTTGTTAAATGTTTGATTTAATTTTTTTTTTAATCACTTTTTGAGTATCCAAAGAAAGATGTCGAATAGACGGGACAAATGATAATATAGAAAATGGCGGCAGTCGATTGTTTTCATAAAAGACATCAGAAAAATAAAGTGTTTGGTATCAAATGAGAATCTTGAATAAGACAAGTTTAAATTTATTCGCTTCCGTTGTACTTTGAAATGTAACTGACAAGATAACGTAAGACTGGATAAGGTTGATATTACACGATCAAATTTTATAAAAATTTAAAAAACCGCGAAATTTAAAGGAAAAAATTTCCGTTAAAATTTCACTATTTTATTCTACTTTGACGTTAGATTAGGTAAAGTCGACAATCTGGAATGCAAATTATTATACATTATTATTAGCGGTATTTTTAAATTGCAAAGAAGACAATAGAAATGTCAGATTTGCAAAAATTCTTTATTATATGATCAAATATTAATGCAAATTGTGTTTGATTGAAATTTAATTTTTTTTTTTTTGGTATCTAACTTGTTGGGTATGAAATGAAATGTTTTAGGAGTTCGCAGATAATCTTTTTTAATAAAGTCACTTGAAATCTATTGCAGGGTAAAAATTAAAACACTTGGTCTTGGTAATATCCACGGAAAATGTATTAATTGTGTTTGTTGTAATTTTTTTCGCAAACCAATTACGATCGGCAATTATTTTTCCTTAAAATTTATGAATATTTGCGACCTGTGGGGTATCTAGTAAAATGTTTCAGAAGTGAAATATTGAGGAACTTAGTAATGACCGATCTTTATTATAAATCAGTACGATTGGCAATTGCTTTTCTGAAAATTCCCCTAAACCTAGCTTGTGAAGTATTGAATGTAACCTTTCAGGTTCAAAAAGTTGGAAAAGTAGTGATGAACCTTCTTTATCAAAAATAATAACGACCTGCAATTGTTTTTGTGGAAATTACTAGAAACGTAACTTAGGGGTATTAAATGAACTGTTTTAGAGACGGGAAGTTAAGAGACACTGACATGACACTTCGCTAACGTATTGACATGAAAGCGAGGAACGAAGTGACGAGCTATTCTCGCCAATGTACTGACATGAAAGTGAGGAATGAAGTGACGTGTTTTCTTCGCCAATTTACTGACTTGGAAGCGAGGAACAAAGAGACTGCTATTTTCTTCAGTGTCGCGGAGCCTAGGGGTCAGACCTGCGAAGCAGGTCAGACCGCTAGTAAAAATGCTGTTTTAAGCATGCAAAAGCATACAAAACACCATTTTCAAGTATCTAAACTGTCATATTCATGTTTCTGTCCTGCATAAAAGCTAATGTTGGTGAAAGCAAGATTAAAATGCTGTTTTAAGCATGCAAAAGCATACAAAATACCGTTTTCAAGTATTTAAACTGTCATATTCATGTTTCCGTCGTGTTTAATAGCTAATGTTAGTGAAAGCAATATAAAAATGCTGTTTTAAGCATGCAAAAGCATACAAAACACCGTTTTCAAGTATTTAAACTGTCATATTTATGTATATGTCGTGTGTAATGGCTTATGTTTGCAAAATCAAGATAAAATAGCAGTTTTTATCTTTAAAAAACATACAAAATGCTGTTTTTAAGTATTTAAACTGTCATATTCATGTTTCTGTCTTGTATAATAGCTAATGTTGTTGAAAGCAAGATAAAAATGCTGTTTTAAGCATGCAAAAGCACACAAAACACCGTTTTTAAGCATTTAACTGTCATATTCATGTTTCTGTCGTGAATAATAGCTAATGTTGGTGAAAGCAAGATAAAAATGCTGTTTTAAGCATGCAAAAACATACAAAACACCGTTTTCAAGTACCTAAACTGTCATATTCATGTTTCTGTCGTTTATAATAGCTATTGTTGGTGAAAGCAAGATATAAATGCTGTTTTAAGCATGCACAAGCATACAAAACACCGTTTTCAAGTATCTAAAATGTCATGTTCATGTTTCTGTCGTGTATAATAGCTAATGTTGGTGAAAGCAAAATAAAAATGCTGTTTTAAGCATGCAAAAGTATACAAAACACCGTTTTCAAGTATTTAAACTGTCATATTCATGTTTCTGTCGTGCATAATAGCTAATGTTGTTGAAAGCAAGATAAAAATGCTGTTTTAAGCTTGCAGAAGCATACAAAACACCGTTTTCAAGTATTTAACTGTCATATTCGTGTATATGTCGTGTGTAATGGCTTATGTTTGCAAAATCAAGATAAAATAGATGTTATCAGCTTGCAAAAACATACAAAATGCTGTTTTCAAGTATTTAAACTGTCATATTCATGTTTCTGTCGTGTATAATAGCTAATGTTGGTGAAAGCAAGATAAAAATGCTGTTTTAAGCATGCAAAAGCATACAAAACACCGTTTTCAAGTATTTAAACTGGTATATTAATGTTTCTGTCGTGTATAATAGCTAATGTTCGTGAAAGCAAGATAAAAATGCTGTTTTAAGCATGCAAAAGCATACAAAGCACCGTTTTCAAGTATTTAAACTGTCATATTCAAGTATATGTCGTGTGTGATGGTTTACGTTTGCAAAATCAAGATAAAATAGCTGTTTTCAGCTTGCAAAAACATACAAAATGCTGTTTTTAAGTATTTAAACTGTCATATTCATGTTTCTGTCGTGTATAATAGCTAATGTTGGTAAAAGCATGATAAAAATGCTGTGTTAAGCATGCAAAAGCATACAAAACACCGTTTTCAAGTATTTAAACTATCATATTCATATATATGTCGTGTGTAATGGCTTATGTTTGCAAAATCAAGATAAAATAGCTGTTTTCAGCTTGCAAAAACATACAAAATGCTGTTTTCAAGTATTTAAACTGTCATATTCATGTTTCTGTCGTGTATAATAGCTAATGCTGGTGAAAGCAAGATAAAAATGCAGTTTTAAGTATGCAAAAGCATACAAAACACCGTTTTCAAGTATTTAAACTGTCATATTCATGTTTCTGTCGTGTATAATAGCTAATGTTGGTGAAAATAAGATAAAAATGCTGTTTTAAGCATGCAAAAGCATACAAAACACCGTTTTCAAGTATTTAAACTGTCATATTCATGTATATGTCGTGTGTAATGGCTTATGTTTGCAAAATCAAGATATAATAGATTTTATAAACTTGCAAAAACATACAAAATGCTGTTTTCAAGTATTTAAACTGTCATATTCATGTTTCTGTCGTATATAATAGCTAATGTTGGTGAAAGCAAAATAAAAATGCTGTTTTAAGCATGCAAAAGCATACAAAACACCGTTTTCAAGTATTTTAACTGTCATATTCATGTTTTTGTCGTGTATAATAGCTAATGTTGGTAAGAGCAAGATAAAAATGTTGTTTTAAGCATACAAAACACCGATTTCAAGTATTTAAACTGTCATATTCATGTTTCCGTCGTGTATAATAGCTAATGTTGGTGAAAACAAGATAAAAATGCTGTTTTAAGCATGCAAAAGCATACAAAACACCGTTTTCAAATATTTGAACTGTCATATTCATGTATATGTCGTGTATAATAGCTAATGTTGTTGAAAGCAAAATAAAAATGCTATTTTAAGCATGCAAAAGCATACAAAACACCGTTTTCAATTATTTAAACTGTCATATTCATGTTTCTGTCGTGTATAATAGCTAATGTTGGTGAAAGCAAGATAAAAATGCAGTTTTAAGCATGCAAAAGCATACAAAACATCGTTTTCAAGTATTTAAACTGTCATATTCATGTTTCCGTCGTGTATAATAGCTAATGTTGGTGATAGCAAGATAAAAATTCTGTTTTAAGCATGCAAAAGCATACAAAACACCGTTTTCAAGTATTTAAACTGTCATATTCATGTATATGTCGTGTTTAATAACTTATGTTTGCAAAATCAAGATAAAATAGCTTTTTTCAGCTTGCGAAAACATACAAAAAGCTGTTTTCAAGTATTTAAACTGTCATATTCATGTTTCTGTCGTGTATAATAGCTAATGTTGGTAAAATCAAGATAAAAATGCTGTTTTAAGCATGCAAAAGCAAACAAAACACCGTTTTTAAGTATCTAAACTGTCATATTCATGTTTCTGTCGTGTATAATAACTAATGTTGGTGAAAGCAAGATAAAAATGCTGTTTTAAACATGCAAAAGCATACAAAACACCGTTTTCAAGTATTTCAACTGTCATATTCATGTATATGTCGTGTTTAATAACTTATGTTTGCAAAATCAAGATAAAATAGCTTTTTTCAGCTTGCAAAAACATATAAAATGCTGTTTTCAAGTATTTAAACTGTCATATTCATGTTTCTGTCGTGTATAATAGCTAATGTTGGTGAAAGCAAGATAAAAATGATGTTTTAAGCATGCAAAAGCATACAAAACACCGTTTTCAAGTATTTAAACAGTCATATTCATGTATATGTCGTGTGTAATGGCTTATGTTTGCAAAATCAAGAAAAAATAGCTGTTTTCAGCTTGCAAAAACATACAAAATGCTGTTTTCAAGTATTTAAACTGTCATATTCATGTTTCTTTCGTGTATAATAGCTAATGCTGGTGAAAGCAAGATAAAAATGCAGTCTTAAGTATGCAAAAGCATACAAAACACCGTTTTCAAGTATTTAAACTGTCATATTCATGTTTCTGTCGTGTATAATAGCTAATGTTGGTAAAAGTAAGATAAAAATGCTGTTTTAAGCATGCAAAAGCACACAAAACACCGTTTTCAAGTATTTAAACTGTCACATTCATGTATATGTAGTGTGTAATGGCTTATGTTTGCAAAATCAAGATATAATAGATTTTATAAACTTGCAAAAACATACAAAATGCTGTTTTCAAGTATTTAAACTGTCATATTCATGTTTCTGTCGTGTATAATAGCTAATGTTGGTGAAAGCAAGATAAAAATGCTGTTTTAAGCATGCAAAAGCATACAAAACACCGTTTTCAAGTATTCAAACTGGTATATTAATGTTTCTGTCGTGTATAATAGCTAATGTTCGTGAAAGCAAGATAAAAATGCTGTTTTAAGCATGCAAAAGCATACAAAGCACCGTTTTCAAGTATTTAAACTGTCATATTCAAGTATATGTCGTGTGTGATGGCTTATGTTTGCAAAATCAAGATAAAATAGCTGTTTTCAGCTTGCAAAAACATACAAAATGCTGTTTTTAAGTATTTAAACTGTCATATTCATGTTTCTGTCGTGTATAATAGCTAATATTGGTGAAAGCATGATAAAAATGCTGTGTTAAGCATGCAAAAGCATACAAAACACCGTTTTCAAGTATTTAAACTATCATATTCATATATATGTCGTGTGTAATGGCTTATGTTTACAAAATCAAGATAAAATAGCTGTTTTCAGCTTGCAAAAACATACAAAATGCTGTTTTCAAGTATTTAAACTGTCATATTCATGTTTCTGTCGTGTATAATAGCTAATGCTGGTGAAAGCAAGATAAAAATGCAGTTTTAAGTATGCAAAAGCATACAAAACACCGTTTTCAAGTATTTAAACTGTCATATTCATGTTTCTGTCGTGTATAATAGCTAATGTTGGTGAAAATAAGATTAAAATGCTGTTTTAAGCATGCAAAAGCATGCAAAACACCGTTTTCAAGTATTTAAACTGTCATATTCATGTATATGTCGTGTGTAATGGCTTATGTTTGCAAAATCAAGATATAATAGATTTTATAAACTTGCAAAAACATACAAAATGCTGTTTTCAAGTATTTAAACTGTCATATTCATGTTTCTGTCGTGTATAATAGCTAATGTTGGTGAAAGCAAAATAAAAATGCTGTTTTAAGCATGCAAAAGCATACAAAACACCGTTTTCAAGTATTTTAACTGTCATATTCATGTTTTTGTCGTGTATAATAGCTAATGTTGGTGAGAGCAAGATAAAAATATTGTTTTAAGCATACAAAACACCGATTTCAAGTATTTAAACTGTCATATTCATGTTTCCGTCGTGTATAATAGCTAATGTTGGTGAAAACAAGATAAAAATGCTGTTTTAAGCATGCAAAAGCATACAAAACACCGTTTTCAAATATTTAAACTGTCATATTCATGTAAATGTCGTGTGTAATGGCTTATGTTTGCAAAATCAATATAAAATAGCTGCTTTCAGCCTGCAAAAACATAAAAAATGCTGTTTTTAAGTATTTAAACTGTCATATTTATGTTTCTGTCGTGTATAATAGCTAATGTTGGTGAAAGCAAGATAAAAATGCTGTTTTAAGCATGCAAAAGCATACAAAACACCGTTTTCAAGTATTTAAACTGTCATATTTTGTATATGTCGTGTGTAATGGCTTATGTTTGCAAAATCAAGATAAAGTAGCTGTTTTCAGCTTGCAAAAACATACAAAATGCTGTTTTCAAGTATTTAAACTGTCATATTCATGTTTCTGTCGTGTATAATAGCTAATGTCGGTGAAAGCAAGATAAAAATGCTGTTTTAAGCATGCAAAAGCATACAAAACACCGTTTTAAGTATTTATACTGTCATATTCATGTATATGTCGTGTGTAATGGCTTATGTTTGCAAAATCAAGAAAAAATAGCAGTTTTCAGCTTGCAAAAACATACAAAAAGCAGTTTTCAAGTATTTAAACTGTCATATTCATGTTTCTGTCGTGTATAATAGCTAATGTTGGTAAAATCAAGATAAAAATGCTCTTTTAAGCATGCAAAAGCAAACAAAACACCGTTTATAAGTATTTAAACTGTCATATTCATGTTTCTGTCGTGCATAATAGCTAATGTTGGTGAAAGCAAGATAAAAATGCTATTTTAAGCATGCAAAAGCATACAAAACACCGTTTTCAAGTATTTAAACTGTCATATTCATGTATATGTCGTGTGTAATGGCTTATGTTTGCAAAATCAAGATAAAATAGCTGTTTTCAGCTTGCAAAAACATACAAAATGCTGTTTACAAGTATTTAAACTGTCATATTCATGTTTCTGTCGTGTATAATAGCTAATGTTGGTGAAAGCAAGATAAAAATGCTGTTTTAAGCATGCAAAAGCATACAAAACACCGTTTTAAGTATTTATACTGTCATATTCATGTATATGTCGTGTGTAATGGCTTATGTTTGCAAAATCAAGATAAAATAGCTTTTTTCAGCTTGCAAAAACATATAAAATGCTGTTTTCAAGTATTTAAACTGTCATATTCATGTTTCTGTCGTGTATAATAGCTAATGTTGGTGAAAGCAAGATAAAAATGATGTTTTAAGCATGCAAAAGCATACAAAACACCGTTTTCAAGTATTTAAACTGTCATATTCATGTTTCTGTCGTGGATAATAGCTAATGTTGGTGAAAGCAAGATAAAAATGCTGTTTTAAGCATGCAAAAGCATACAAAACACCGTTTTCAAGTATTTAAACTGTCATATTCATGTATATGTCGTGTGTAATGGCTTATGTTTGCAAAATCAAGAAAAAATAGCTGTTTTCAGCTTGCAAAAACATACAAAAAGCTGTTTTCAAGTATTTAGACTGTCATATTCATGTTTCTGTCGTGTATAATAGCTAATGTTGGTAAAATCAAGATAAAAATGCTGTTTTAAGCATGCAAAAGCAAACAAAACACCGTTTTTAAGTATTTAAACTGTCATATTCATGTTTCTGTCGTGCATAATAGCTAATGTTGGTGAAAGCAAGATAAAAATGCTATTTTAAGCATGCAAAAGCATACAAAACACCGTTTTCAAGTATTTAAACTGTCATATTCATGTATATGTCGTGTGTAATGGCTTATGTTTGCAAAATCAAGATAAAATAGCTGTTTTCAGCTTGCAAAAACATACAAAATGCTGTTTACAAGTATTTAAACTGTCATATTCATGTTTCTGTCGTGTATAATAGCTAATGTTGGTGAAAGCATGATAAAAATGCTGTTTTAAGCATGCAAAAGCATACAAAACACCGTTTTCAAGTATTTAAACAGTCATATTCATGTATATGTCGTGTTTAATAACTTATGTTTGCAAAATCAAGATAAAATAGCTTTTTTCAGCTTACAAAAACATATAAAAAGCTGTTTTCAAGTATTTAAACTGTCATATTCATGTTTCTGTCGTGTATAATAGCTAATGTTGGTAAAATCAAGATAAAAATGCTGTTTTAAACATGCAAAAGCAAACAAAACACCGTTTTAAAGTATCTAAACTGTCATATTCATGTTTCTGTCGTGTATAATAACTAATGTTGGTGAAAGGAAGATAAAAATGCTGTTTTAAACATGCAAAAGCATACAAAACACCGTTTTCAAGTATTTAAACTGTCATATTCATGCATATGTCGTGTTTAATAACTTATGTTTGCAAAATCAAGATAAAATAGCTTTTTTCAGCTTGCAAAAACATATAAAATGCTGTTTTCAAGTATTTAAACTGTCATATTCATGTTTCTGTCGTGTATAATAGCTAATGTTGGTGAAAACAAGATAAAAATGATGTTTTAAGCATGCAAAAGCATACAAAACACCGTTTTAAAGTATTTAAACAGTCATATTCATGTATATGTCGTGTGTAATGGCTTATGTTTGCAAAATCAAGACAAAATAGCTGTTTTCAGCTTGCAAAAACATACAAAATGCTGTTTTCAAGTATTTAAACAGTCATATTCATGTTTCTTTCGTGTATAATAGCTAATGCTGGTGAAAGCAAGATAAAAATGCAGTCTTAAGTATGCAAAAGCATACAAAACACCGTTTTCAAGTATTTAAACTGTCATATTCATGTTTCTGTCGTGTATAATAGCTAATTCTGGTCTAAATTTACATTACAAAATATATTTGTTGAACGTCAGTTACATTGTTAAAAGTTACGTTAAGTTAAATTTATAAAAAAGGTTTTGTCACTAATAAATTACATTTTGTAATAAAAATTTTTTTATATTATATAATAGCTAATGTTGGTAAAAGTAAGATAAAAATGCTGTTTTAAGCATGCAAAAGCACACAAAACACCGTTTTCAAGTATTTAAACTGTCACATTCATGTATATGTAGTGTGTAATGGCTTATGTTTGCAAAATCAAGATATAATAGATTTTATAAACTTGCAAAAACATACAAAATGCTGTTTTCAAGTATTTAAACTGTCATATTCATGTTTCTGTCGTGTATAATAGCTAATGTTGGTGAAAGCAAAATAAAAATGCTGTTTTAAGCATGGAAAAGCATACAAAACACAGATTTCAGGTATTTTAACTGTCATATTCATGTTTCTGTCGTGTATAATAGCTAATGTTGGTGAAAGCAAGATAAAAATGCTATTTTAAGCATGCAAAAGCATACAAAACACCGTTTTCAAGTATTTAAACTGTCATATTCATGTATATGTCGTGTGTAATGGCTTATGTTTGCAAAATCAAGATAAAATAGCTGTTTTCAGCTTGCAAAAACATACAAAATGCTGTTTTCAAGTGTTTAAACTGTCATATTCATGTTTCTGTCGTGTATAATAGCTAATGTAGGTGAAAGTAAGATAAAAATGCTGTTTTAAGCATGCAAAAGCATACAAAACACCGTTTTAAGTATTTAAACTGTCATATTCATGTTTCTGTCGTGTATATTAGCTAATGTTGGTGAAAGCAAGATAAAAATGCTGTTTTAAGCATGCAAAAGCATACAAAATACTGTTTTCAAGTATTTAAACTGTCATATTCATGTATATGTCGTGTTTTATGGCTTATGTTTGCAAAATCAAGATAAAATAGCTGTTTTCAGCTTGCAAGAACATAGAAAATGCTGTTTATAAGTATTTAAACTGTCATATTCATGTTTCTGTCCTGTATAATAGCTAATGTTGGTGAAAGCAAGATAAAAATGCTGTTTTGAGCATGCAAAAGCAAACAATACACCGTTTTTAAGTATTTAACTGTCATATTCATGTTTCTGTCGTGTATAGTAGCTAATGTTGGTGAAAGCAAGATAAAAATGCTGTTTTAAGCATGCAAAAGCATACAAAACACCGTTTTCAAGTATTTAAACTGTCATATTCATGTATATGTCGTGTGTAGTGGCTTATGTTTTCAAAATCAAGATAAAATAGCTGTTTTCAGCTTGCAAAAACATACAAAATGCTGTTTTCAAGTATTTAAACTGTCATATTTATGTTTCTGTCGTGTATAATAGCTAATGTTGGTGAAAGCAAGATAAAAATGCTGTTTTTAGCATGCAAAAGCATACAAAACACCGTTTTCAAAAATTTAAACTGTCATATTCATGTTTCTGTCGCGTATAATAACTAATGTTGGTGAAAGCAAGATAAAAATGCTGATTTAAGCATGCAAAAGCAAACAAAACACCGTTTTGAAGTATTTAACTGTCATATTCATGTTTCTGTCGTGTATAATAGCAAATGTTGGTGAAAGCAAGATAAAAATGCTGTTTTAAGCATGCAAAAGCATACAAAACACCGTTTTCAAGTACTTAAACTGTCATATTTATGTATATGTCGTGTGTGATGGCTTATGTTTGCAAAATCAAGATAAAATAGATGTTATTAGCTTGCAAAAACATACAAAATGCTGTTTTCCAGTATTTAAACTGTCATATTCATGTTTCTGTCGTGTATAATAGTTAATGTTGGTGAAAGCAAGATAAAAATGCTGTTTTAAGAATGCAAAAGCATACAAAACACCGTTTTCAAGTATTTAAACTGTCACATTCATGTTTCTGTCGCGTATAATAGCTAATGTTGGTGAAAGCAAGATAAAAATGCTGTTTTAAGCATGCAAAAGCATACAAAACACCGTTTTCAAGTATTTAAACTGTCATATTTATGTTTCTGTCGTGTATAATAGCCAATGTTGGTAAAAGCAAGATAAAAATGAGGTTTTAAGCATGTAAAAGCATACAAAACACCGTTTTCAAGTATTAAAACTGTCATATTTATGTATATGTCGTGTGTAATGGCTTATGTTTGCAAAATCAAGATAAAATAGCTGTTTTCAGCTTGCAAAAACATACAGAATGCTGTTTATAAGTATTTTAACTGTCATATTCATGTTTCTGTCCTGTATAATAGCTAATGTTGGTGAAAGCAAGATAAAAATGCTGTTTTAAGCATGCAAAGGCAAACAAAACACCGTTTTTAAGTATTTAAACTGTCATATTCATGTTTCTGTCGTGTATAATAGCTAATGTTGGTGAAAGCAAGATAAAAATGCTGTTTTAAGCATGCAAAAGCATACAAAACACCGTTTTCAAGTACTTAAACTGTCATATTCATGTATATGTCGTGTGTAATGGCTTATGTTTGCAAAATTAAGATAAAATAGATGTTATCAGCTTGCAAAAATATACAAAATGCTGTTTACAAGTATTTAAACTGTCATATCCATGTTTCTGTCGTGTATAATAGCTAATGTTGGTGAAAGCAAGTTAAAAATGCTGTTTTAAGCTTGCAGAAGCATACAAAACACCGTTTTCAAGTATTTTACTGTCATATTCGTGTATATGTCGTGTGTAATGGCTTATGTTTGCAAAATCAAGATAAAATAGATGTTATTAGCTTGCAAAAACATTCAAAATGCTGTTTTCAAGTATTTAAATTGTCATATTCATGTTTTTGTCGTGTATAATAGTTAATATTGGTGAAAGCAAGATAAAAATGCTGTTTTAAGAATGCAAAAGCATACAAAACACCGTTTTCAAGTATTTAAACTGTCATATTCATGTTTATGTCGTGTATAATAGCTAATGTTGGTGAAAGCAAGATAAAAATGCTGTTTTAAGCATGCAAAAGCATACAAAACACCGTTTTCAAGTGTTTAAACTGTCATATTCATGTATATGTCGTGTGTAATAGCTTATGTTTGCAAAATCAAGAAAAAATAGCTGTTTTCAGCTTGCAAAAACATACAAAAACCTGTTTTCAAGTATTTAAACTGTCATATTCATGTTTCTGTCGTGTATAATAGCTAATGTTGGTGAAAGCAAGATAAAAATGCTGTTTTAAGCATGCAAAAGCAAACAAAACATCGTTTTCAAGTATTTAAACTGTCATATTCATGTTTCTGTCGTGTATAATCGCTAATGTTGGTGAATGCAAGATAAAAATGCTGTTTTAAGCATGCAAAAGCATACAAAACACCATTTTCAAGTATCTAAACTGTCATATTCATGTTTCTGTCCTGCATAATAGCTAATGTTGGTGAAAGCAAGATTAAAATGCTGTTTTAAGCATGCAAAAGCATACAAAATACCGTTTTCAAGTATTTAAACTGTCATATTCATGTTTCCGTCGTGTTTAATAGCTAATGTTAGTGATAGCAATATAAAAATGCTGTTTTAAGCATGCAAAAGCATACAAAACACCGTTTTCAAGTACTTAAACTGTCATATTCATGTATATGTCGTGTGTAATGGCTTATGTTTGCAAAATTAAGATAAAATAGCAGTTTTTATCTTTAAAAAACATACAAAATGCTGTTTTTAAGTATTTAAACTGTCATATTCATGTTTCTGTCTTGTATAATAGCTAATGTTGTTGAAAGCAAAATAAAAATGCTGTTTTAAGCATGCAAAAGCACACAAAACACCGTTTTTAAGTATTTAACTGTCATATACATGTTTCTGTCGTGAATAATAGCTAATGTTGGTGAAAGCAAGATAAAAATGCTGTTTTAAACATGCAAAAGCATACAAAACACCGTTTTCAAGTACTTAAACTGTCATATTCATGTATATGGCGTGTGTAATGGCTTATGTTTGCAAAATCAAGATAAAATAGATGTTATCAGCTTGCAAAAACATACAAAATGCTGTTTTCAAGTATTTAAACTGTTATATTTATGTTTCTGTCGTGTATAATAGCTAATGTTGGTGAAAGCAAGATAAAAATGCTGTTTTTAGCATGCAAAAGCATACAAAACACCGTTTTCAAGTATTTAAACTGTCATATTCATGTTTCCGTCGTGTATAATAGCTAATGTTGGTGAAAGCAAGATAAAAATGCTGTTTTAAGCATGCAAAAGCATACAAAACACCGTTTTCAAGTACTTAAACTGTCATATTCATGTATATGTCGTGTGTAATGGCTTATGTTTGCAAAATTAAGATAAAATAGACGTTATCAGCTTGCAAAAATATACAAAATGCTGTTTACAAGTATTTAAACTGTCATATTCATGTTTCTGTCGTGTATAATAGCTAATGTTGGTGAAAGCAAGTTAAAAATGCTGTTTTAAGCTTGCAGAAACATACAAAACACCGTTTTCAAGTATTTTACTATCATATTCGTGTATATGTCGTGTGTAATGGCTTATGTTTGCAAAATCAAGATAAAATAGATGTTATTAGCTTGCAAAAACATACAAAATGCTGTTTTCAAGTATTTAAATTGTCATTTTCATGTTTTTGTCGTGTATAATAGTTAATGTTGGTGAAAGCAAGATAAAAATGCTGTTTTAAGAATGCAAAAGCATACAAAACACCGTTTTCAAGTATTTAAACTGTCATATTCATGTTTCTGTCGCGTATAATAGCTAATGTTGGTGAAAGCAAGATGAAAATGATGTTTTAAGCATGCAAAAGCATACAAAACACCGTTTTCAAGTATTTAAACTGTCATATTCATGTTTCTGTCGTGTATAATAGCCAATGTTGGTAAAAGCAAGATAAAAATGAGGTTTTAAACATGTAAAAGCATACAAAACACCGTTTTCAAGTATTTAAACTGTCATATTCAAGTATATGTCGTGTGTGATGGCTTATGTTTGCAAAATCAAGATAAAATAGCTGTTTTCAGCTTGCAAAAACATACAAAATGCTGTTCTCAAGTATTTAAACTGTCATATTCATGTTTCCGTCGTGTATAATAGCTAATGTTGGTGAAAGCAAGATAAAAATGCTGTTTTAAGCATGCAAAAGCATACAAAACACGGTTTTCAAGTATTTAAACTGTCATATTCATATATATGTCGTGTGTAATGGCTTATGTTTGCAAAATCAAGAAAAAAATAGCTGTTTTCAGCTTGCAAAAACATACAAAAAGCTGTTTTCAAGTATTTAAACTGTCATATTCATGTTTCTGTCGTGTATAATAGCTAATGTTGGTGAAAGCAAGATTTAAATGCTGTTTTATGCATGCAAAAGCATACAAAACACCGTTTTCAAGTATTTAAACTGTCATATTCATGTTTCCGTCGTGTATAATAGCTAATGTTGGTGAAAGCAAGATAAAAATACTGTTTTAAGCATGCAAAAGCATACAAAACACCGTTTTCAAGTATTTAAACTGTCATATTTATGTATATGTCGTGTGTAATGGCTTATGTTTGCAAAATCAAGATAAAATAGCAGTTTTCAGCTTGAAAAAACATACAAAATGCTGTTTTCAAGTATTTAAACTGTCATATTCATGTTTCTGTCTTGTATAATAGCTAATGTTGGTGAAAGCAAGATGAAAATGCTGATTTAAGCATGCAAAAGCAAACAAAACACCGTTTTTAAGTATTTAACTGTCATATTCATGTTTCTGTCGTGTATAATAGCTAATGTTGGTGAAAGCAAGATAAAAATGCTGTTTTAAGCATGCAAAAGCATACAAAACACCGTTTTCAAGTACTTAAACTGTCATATTCTTGTATATGTCGTGTGTAATGGCTTATGTTTGCAAAATTAAGATAAAATAGATGTTATCAGCTTGCAAAAATATACAAAATGCTGTTTACAAGTATTTAAACTGTCATATTCATGTTTCTGTCGTGTATAATAGCTAATGTTGGTGAAAGCAAGTTAAAAATGCTGTTTTAAGCTTGTAGAAGCATACAAAACACCGTTTTCAAGTATTTTACTGTCATATTCGTGTATATGTCGTGTGTAGCTTATGTTTGCAAAATCAAGATAAAATAGATGTTATTAGCTTGCAAAAACATACAAAATGCTGTTTTCAAGTATTTAAATTGTCATATTCATGTTTTTGTCGTGTATAATAGTTACTGTTGGTGAAAGCAAGATAAAAATGCTGTTTTAAGCATGCAAAAGCATACAAAACACCGTTTTCAAGTAATTAAACTGTCATATTCATGTTTCTGTCGTGTATAATAGCTAATGTTGGTGAATGCAAAATAAAAATGCTGTTTTAAGCATGCAAAAGCATACAAAACACCATTTTCAAGTATCTAAACTGTCATATTCATGTTTCTGTCCTGCATAATAGCTAATGTTGGTGAAAGCAAGATTAAAATGCTGTTTTAAGCATGCAAAAGCATACAAAATACCGTTTTCAAGTATTTAAACTGTCATATTCATGTTTCCGTCGTGTTTAATAGCTAATATTAGTGAAAGCAATATAAAAATGCTGTTTTAAGCATGCAAAAGCATACAAAACACCGTTTTCAAGTATTTAAACTGTCATATTTATGTATATGTCGTGTGTAATGGCTTATGTTTGCAAAATCAAGATAAAATAGCAGTTTTTATCTTTAAAAAACATACAAAATGCTGTTTTTAAGTATTTAAACTGTCATATTCATGTTTCTGTCTTGTATAATAGCTAATGTTGTTGAAAGCAAGATAAAAATGCTGTCTTAAGCATGCAAAAGCACACAAAACACCGTTTTTAAGCATTTAACTGTCATATTCATGTTTCTGTCGTGAATAATAGCTAATGTTGGTGAAAGCAAGATAAAAATGCTGTTTTAAGCATGCAAAAGCATACAAAACACCGTTTTCAAGTACTTAAACTGTCATATTCATGTATATGGCGTGTGTAATGGCTTATGTTTGCAAAATCAAGATAAAATAGATGTTATCAGCTTGCAAAAACACAAAATGCTGTTTTCAAGTATTTAACCTGTCATATTCATGTTTCTGTCGTGTATAATAGCTAATGTTGGTGAAAGCAAGATAAAAATGCTGTTTTAGGCATGCAAAAGCATACAAAACACCGTTTTCAAGTATTTAAACTGTCATATTTGTTATATTTTGTTTAGGATAAGATGATTACAGGATATATAAATAAATATATTTAAATTCACTCACACAAGACATTTATTTTAAACCTCACTCGTTGACTGTGATGCTGGCTCTGTCGAGCATACAAGTTAATTCCAATTATGATTTAACAAAACAGTGTTCCCAACTATATCTAAATTAATATTTTATTTATATACAACATCTCCCTTTTCAGATAAACATTTAAAAATACTTAAAGCTATCCTTATATACTAACCAATGAAAATACAAAATAAATTTACGGTGGTTTTACCTTCTTAATTAACTAATTAGGGTACATTAATTTATTGGGGGGTTTGGAAATTCTTCCTGATCTAGTGACATAAAATTCTGAACTTGAGGATGATGGTTGTACAACATTATTTGCTTTTTGAACAGTGGTGTCTAGATCTAGATCATTATATTTAAATTTTGGTACGTGGAACGATTCTCTTAAATCGATAGTATTACGCCTTTTTAATCGATTATTTTCATCTTGAATTATAAATGATCTTGGAGATTTATGTTTATTAATAATTTTAGCAGGTTTCCAAATTTTACCATCTCTAAATACAACATTTTGATTTTTACAAAATTAATTCTTGCGAGTTTTACAATTCCTATCATAGTACAACTTATTACTTTTACATTTTCCATTTAAAATTTCTTTGAAATTATGCACAACTTTAGGTTTTAACAGATTTTGATGAATGGGTAGTTTGGTTTTTGTTCTTCTACTTAACAAGATTTGAGCAGGTGAATAATTTGTACCAACCACTGGTGTATTACGATATTCTAACAACATTAAATCTACGTCTATTCCACCTTCAATAGATTTTTTAAGCATCTGTTTACAAATCCCTACCCCTTTTTCCGCAAGACCATTGCTTCTTGGATAATATGGACTTGATGTTACAATTTGGAAATTCCAAGATTTACAAAATAAATTAAATTCCATCGAATTAAAAGGATTATTATCAGCCACTAAAGTTACTGGTATGCCATGAGTTGAAAAAATTGTTTTTAATACATTAATTATTTCAAAAGACGTTTTATTTTTTAATTTGATTAATTCAATCCATTTTGAAAAGTAATCCACTAATACAAGATAGTCTGAATTACCATATTGTAATATATCACAAGCTACTTTTTGAAATGGCAGTTCTGGAATTTCTTGCATTATCATCGGTTCTTTTACATTTTTTGATCTAAATTTTTCACAAATTCGGCATTTAAAAATTTCATCTTCAATGTCCTTTTGCATATTAGGCCAATAAAATAAAGATTTTGCTCTTTTTACTGTTTTAGTTATGCCAAAGTGTGATTCATGTAACATGTTTAGTATTTTCTTACGAAGATTTAGTGGAACAATTATTCTATCGTCAAAAAATAATAAATCATTTTCAAGAAATATATTATTTCGAAATTTATAGTACAATTTTATAGAGTCTTCTACTTTAGATTTTTGGTCCGGCCAACCATTTTGAAAAAGTTCTATTAATTTGCTTAAAATATAATCTTTTTTAGTTTCATTTTGAAATTCTGTTTTTATTGCGTCGCTCATATTTATAGTGTGTACAACTTCATTTAGACATGAATCAGTATCTTTACTGCAAGCTTTTGAACATGCTCTACTTAGTGCATCTGCAACAAACATATTTTTTCCTGGTATGAAAATTAAATTAATGTCATATTTAGCTAATTTTAATTTGATTCTTTGTAATCTTACAGAGTTTATTTTATGAATATCTTTTTTCATCAATGTTATTAAAGGTAAATGATCAGTTAGTATTGTGCATTTTCTACCATAAATATAAGTATGAAATTTTTTACAAGCAAATAACACTGCCAAAAATTCTTTTTCTATTTGACCATAATTAATTTCAGCTTCAGATAAGCTTTTTGATGCATAACAAACTGGTTTATTTTCTTGTAACAATACACAACCTATGCCAAATTGACTGCTGTCAGTTTGTATTACTATTTCTTTGCTATTATCAAAATTTTGTAATATAGGAGCATTAACAATACTTTCTTTGAGTAAATTGAAACATTTGTTATGAACATTTTCAATCCAAACAAAATCGACATTTTTCTTTATTAAGTCACGTAATGGTTTAGAATTTTCTGCTAAATTTGGAATGAAATTTCTTAAATAATTTATTAGACCCAAAAATCTCTGAATTTCTTTTTTACTTTTTGGAACATCATATTCAACAATAGCTTGAATACGATCTTTGTCAGGTTCTACTGTTCCTTGTTTAAATATATGACCTAAATATTTTACTTCCTCTATTTTATATTGAAATTTTGATTTGTTAAATTTAATATTATATTTACGTGCTCTTTCCAAAATTTTGTTTAAAGTTTGATCATGCTCTTCAGAGGTTTTTCCATAAATTAGTATGTCATCTATATAAATAAATACATTTTCAATATCAGCAAAAATTTCTGTATTATATTTCTGAAAAACTTCACTTGAAATAGTTAAACCAAACGGAAGCCTTTTAAAAGAATATGTTCCAAACATGGTAGCAAAAGTACATAAATTTTGACTAAATTCATCTAATTGAATTTGCCAGAAACCATCTTTTAAGTCTAACACAGAAAAATATTTAGCATCTTTGAGTTTATACGTTAAATCAGTCAATGTTGGAATAGTAAAATATTCCTTTTTAATTGCATTATTTAATTCTTTTGGATCAAGACATAACCTTAATGATCCATTTGGTTTTTCTACAATCACTAATTTGTTGATCCAACCATTTACATTTTCAGTTTTAACAATAATATCTTTCTTACAAAGTTGATCTAATTCATTTTTAACTTTATTTCTTAAATTTATTGGTATTCTGTGAGGAGGCTTTGCACTAGCAACTACATTTTCATTCAGTTTAATTGAATATTTTTTCGGAAAACAACCTATTCCTTGAAAAACATCTTGATATTTTAACAAAATATCATCTTTTGAATTTATCGCGTTAACAATGTTCACATTTCTTTGAATTAAACCTAATTTTATACAAGTTTTTAAACCTAGTATGGCTGTTGAACTTGAATCAGTTACAATAAATTTTTCATTATAGCTTTTGCCATCTAATTGCATGTTTAAATTTACAGATCCTAGAATTTTAATTGCTGTTCCCCCATATGCTTCTAATGTAATAGTACAATTTTGCAACTTTAAAGTTTTAAGAGACTTTTTGATACAATTAAATATTTCATAGGATATAATGTTAACATCGGAACCAGTATCCAATTTGAATTTAATATTTAAATTTTCAACTTTTAAATTTTCAGTCCAACTAAGTGAATTCGATTTGGTTTCAATTGCACCACAATAATATTCATCAGTGTCTGATTCATTTTTGATTTTACAAACATTCGTTAAATGTACTTTATTCATTTTAGTAAAACATACCTTGCTAAAATGATTATATTTACCGCATTTTGTACATTGTTTTCCCTTGGCTGGACAGTATTCTCTATGCGTGTGACTGTTTCCACAACTTTTACATCTAATATCCTGACGCTGGTTCTGTCTGTTAAACATCCTATCCTTTACATTGTTGTCTCTGGTTTGATTCATCTTTCTGAAACTAAAATTATTATTATTATAACTGTAATTGCCTTTTGAGTAAGGAACGCTACTTCCCATTTGATGCTGCTTCCTGAGACTTGGATTACTGCATGTTGCTGCATCAACGTACTGCCTAGATTCTTCTCCTCCGGAATGTATTGTTTTCATTTGCTTCCTGGTAATTTCAGCTACTCGAAATTGGTTCACGGCTTCTTGTAAAGTTAAATTTCCTATTTTAATTATTTTGTCTTGTGTTTCTTGATCATTTGAGAACAATACGATTTTATCTCTTAGTAGTTCATCTGAATTTTGAAATTCACAATCTTTAATTAATGTTTTAACTTCGGTCAGGAACGAGTCAAAACTTTCACCATTTTGTTGTTTCCTTTTGTAAAACAGAAACCTTGAGTGTAAAATATTCTTCTTCGGGTTGCAATAATTCTCGAACGCTTCCAATACTTTAATAAATATTTTTTCATCTCCCGCTTTTACATATGTGAATGTATTATGCAGCTCAATGGATTCTTCACCAATTACATTCATTAATATTGCTATTTTGCGTTTACCTGATTCATCATCTAGATCTGATGCCGTCATGAAATTTTCAAAGTTTTGTTTGAATTTGCACCAATTTTCACTTAAATTTCCATTTAATTTTAAATGCGATGGAGGTTTTAAATTATTAGCCATTTTTAAATTTTTTAAGTAACGTTATCTTCCTGTAGCACGTGACGAACTTATAATCAATTGTATTTATATTTTATTTTTAGAATTTAATTTGTTTCGTTTATTTATTAATAATTGTTTATTTATATTTAATATTTACGAAACGACTGCGTCATGTTATATTTTGTTTAGGATAAGATGATTACAGGATATATAAATAAATATATTTAAATTCACTCACACAAGACATTTATTTTAAACCTCACTCGTTGACTGTGATGCTGGCTCTGTCGAGCATACAAGTTAATTCCAATTATGATTTAACAAAACAGTGTTCCCAACTATATCTAAATTAATATTTTATTTATATACAACAATATTCATGTTTCTGTCGTTTATAATAGCTAATGTTGGTGAAAGCAAGATATAAATGCTGTTTTAGGCATGCAAAAGCATACAAAACACCGTTTTCAAGTATCTAAAATGTCATATTCATGTTTCTGTCGTGTATAATAGCTAATGTTGGTGAAAGCAAGATAAAAATGCTGTTTTAAGCATGCAAAAGTATACAAAACACCGTTTTCAAGTATTTAAACTGTCATATTCATGTTTCTGTCGTGCATAATAGCTAATGTTGGTGAAAGCAAGATAAAAATGCTGTTTTAAGCTTGCAGAAGCATACAAAACACCGTTTTCAAGTATTTAACTGTCATATTCGTGTATATGTCGTGTGTAATGGCTTATGTTTGCAAAATCAAGATAAAATAGATGTTATCAGCTTGCAAAAACATACAAAATGCTGTTTTCAAGTATTTAAACTGTCATATTCATGTTTCTGTCGTGTATAATAGCTAATGTTGGTGAAAGTAAGATAAAAATGCTGTTTTAAGCATGCAAAAGCATACAAAACACCGTTTTCAAGTATTTAAACTGTCATATTCATGTTTCTGTCGTGTATAATAGCTAATGTTGGTGAAAGCAAGATAAAAATGCTGTTTTAAGCATGCAATAGCATACAAAACACCGTTTCCAAGTATTTAAACTGTCATATTCATGTTTCTGTCGTGTATAATAGCTAATGTTGGTGAAAGCAAAATAAAAATGCTGTTTTAAGCATGCAGAAGCATACAAAACACCGCTTTCAAGTATTTAAACTGTCATATTCATGTATATGTCGTGTGTAATGGCTTATGTTTTCAAAATCAAGATAAAATAAATGTTATCAGCTTGCAAAAACATACAAAATGCTGTTTTCAAGTATATAAACTGTCATATTCATGTTTCTGTCGTGTATAATACCTAATGTTAGTGAAAGCAAGATAAAAATGCTGTTTTAAGCATGCAAAAGCATACAAAACACCGTTTTTAAGTATTTAAACTGTCATATTCATGTTTCTGTCGCGTATAATAACTAATGTTGGTAAAAGTAAGATAAAAATGCTGTTTTAAGCATGCAAAAGCATACAAAACACCGTTTTCAAGTATTTAAACTGTCATATTCATGTATATATCGTGTGTAATGGCTTATGTTTGCACAATCAAGATATAATAGATTTTATAAGCTTGCAAAAACATACAAAACACCGTTTTCAAGTATTTTAACTGTCATATTCATGTTTGTGTCGTGTATAATAGCTAATATTGGTGAAAGCAAGATAAAAATGCTGTTTTAAGCATGTAAAAGCATTCAAAACACCGTTTTGAAGTATTTAAACTGTCATATTCATGTTTCCGTCGTGTATAATAGCTAATGTTGGTGAAAACAAGATAAAAATGCTGTTTTAAGCATGCAAAAGCATACAAAACACCGTTTTCAAATATTTAAACTGTCATATTCATGTATATGTCGTGTATAATAGCAAATGTTGTTGAAAGCAAGATAAAAATGCTGTTCTAAGCATGCAAAAGCATACAAAACACCCTTTTCAAGTATTTAAACTGTCATATTCATGTTTCTGTCGTGTATAATAGCTAATGTTGGTGAAAGCAAGATAAAAATGCAGTTTTAAGCATGCAAAAGCATACAAAACATCGTTTTCAAGTATTTAAACTGTCATATTCATGTTTCCGCCGTGTATAATAGCTAATGTTGGTGATAGCAAAATAAAAATTCTGTTTTAAGCATGCAAAAGCATACAAAACACCGTTTTCAAGTATTTAAACTGTCATATTTTGTATATGTCGTGTGTAATGGCTTATGTTTGCAAAATCAAGATAAAATAGCTGTTTTCAGCTTTCAAAAACATACAAAATGCTGTTTTAAAGTATTTAAACTGTCATATTCATGTTTCTGTCGTGTATAATAGCTAATGTTGGTGAAAGCAAGATAAAAATGCTGTTTTAAGCATGCAAAAGCATACAAAACACCGTTTTCAAGTATTTAAACTGTCATATTCATGTATATGTCGTGCATAATAGCTAATGTTGTTGAAAGCAAGATAAAAATGCTGTTTTAAACATGC
Source organism: Poecilus cupreus (assembly GCA_963942605.1). NCBI lineage: Eukaryota > Metazoa > Arthropoda > Insecta > Coleoptera > Carabidae > Poecilus > Poecilus cupreus. Next base: position 1,839 of record CAWWDY010001152.1, on the reverse strand, counting down.
AAAAGCTTACAAAACACCGTTTTCAAGTATTTAAACTGTCATATTCATGTTTTTGTCGTGTATAATAGCTAATGTTGGTGAAAGCAAGATAAAAATGCTGTTTTAAGCATGCAAAAGCATACAAAACACCGTTTTCAAGTATTTAAACTATCATATTCATGTTTCTGTCGTGTATAATAGCTAATGTTGGTGAAAGCAAGATAAAAATGCAGTTTTAAGCATGCAAAAGCATACAAAACATCGTTTTCAAGTATTTAAACTGTCATATTCATGTTTCCGCCGTGTATAATAGCTAATGTTGGTGATAGCAAAATAAAAATTCTGTTTTAAGCATGCAAAAGCATACAAAACACCGTTTTCAAGTATTTAAACTGTCATATTCATGTATATGTCGTGCATAATAGCTAATGTTGTTGAAAGCAAGATAAAAATGCTGTTTTAAACATGCAAAAGCTTACAAAACACCGTTTTCAAGTATTTAAACTGTCATATTCATGTTTTTGTCGTGTATAATAGCTAATGTTGGTGAAAGCAAGATAAAAATGCTGTTTTAAGCATGCAAAAGCATACAAAACACCGTTTTCAAGTATTTAAACTGTCATATTCATGTATATGTCGTGCATAATAGCTAATGTTGTTGAAAGCAAGATAAAAATGCTGTTTTAAACATGCAAAAGCTTACAAAACACCGTTTTCAAGTATTTAAACTGTCTTATTCATGTTTTTGTCGTGTATAATAGCTAATGTTGGTGAAAGCAAGATAAAAATGCTGTTTTAAGCATGCAAAAGCATACAAAACACCGTTTACAAGTATTTAAACTGTCATATTCATGTTACTGTCGTGTATATTAGCTAATGTTGGTGAATGCAAGATAAAAATGCTGTTTTAAGCATGCAAAAGCATACAAAACACCGTTTTGAAGTATTTAAACTGTCGTATTCATGTTTCTGTCGTATATAATAGCTAATGTTGGTGAAAGCAAGATAAAAATGCTGTTTTAAGCTTGCAAAATGATACAAAACACCGTTTTCAAGTATTTAATCTGTCATATTCATGTATATGTCGTGTGTAGTGGCTTATGTTTGCAAAATCAAGATAAAATAGCTGTTTCAGCTTGCAAAAACATACAAAATGCTGTTTTCAAGTATTTAAACTGTCATATTTATGTTTCTGTCGTGCATAATAGCTAATGTTGGTGAAAGCAAGATAAAAATGCTGTTTTAAGCATGAAAAAGCATACAAAACACCGTTTTAAAATATATAAACTGTCATATTCATGTTTCTGTCGTGTATAATAGCTAATGTTGGTGAAAGCAAGATAAAAATGCTGTTTTAAGCATGCAAAAGCATAAAAAACATCGTTTTCAAGTATTTAAACTGTCATATTCATGTTTCTGTCGTGTATAATAGGTAATGTTGGTTAAAGCAAGATAAAAATGCTGTTCTAAGCATGCAAAAGCATACAAAACACCCTTTTCAAGTATTTAAACTGTCATATTCATGTTTCTGTCGTGTATAATAGCTAATGTTGGTGAAAGCAAGATAAAAATGCAGTTTTAAGCATGCAAAAGCATACAAAACATCGTTTTCAAGTATTTAAACTGTCATATTCATGTTTCCGCCGTGTATAATAGCTAATGTTGGTGATAGCAAAATAAAAATTCTGTTTTAAGCATGCAAAAGCATACAAAACACCGTTTTCAAGTATTTAAACTGTCATATTCATGTATATGTCGTGCATAATAGCTAATGTTGTTGAAAGCAAGATAAAAATGCTGTTTTAAACATGCAAAAGCTTACAAAACACCGTTTTCAAGTATTTAAACTGTCATATTCAT